>KZ108109.1:402252-518182 GCA_002116305.1 Penicillium italicum | reverse complement strand
GATCCGCTTAAGAAGTTATACTATAGACTTAGTAGAAGTATCTTTTAGCGCTATTTCTCCTATAAAGCCGACTACTACTTCTACTCGGGTAATATACCGTTCTAGACTATTATTATTACTAATAACCTAGTACTTATCTACTAGCTTCTACTCTACGTAGGTTTCTCTAAGGGTATCTTTATACTCTTTAAGGGTAGTTATAACCTCTCTCTATGCCTAGGATTCCTTATCTCTAGGGCTTTTATCCTACTCTTTAGACTCTAGCCTCTCTATACCTATAATATCCTTAGTCTTAGGGTTTAGTGTAGCTTATACTCTAGTTATAATATTTAATTAAATCGTTTCTACCTCCTTTACTTCCTTTATAAAGGGGCCTTTTAGTAGGCTTTACTTAATTCTTAAGAATAGCTTATCCTCTACTAGGTCTACTAACTCTATCTCTCTTACTTCTTTAGCGTAGTTAGACTTCCGACTCGGCGTATCGGCTAGGTTCTTAGAACCTACTTTATATTATATTACGAAGTCGAAAGATATAAGTCTTATTACCTATTGTACCTATCTCCTACTAAGACTTTATAGTGTATCTCCTACTAAGACTTTATAGTATAAGCTTTATAAATCCTTTTAGGTTTTTATAATCTAATAGTATAAGAATATCCTTAGCTCCTTTAAGGTAGTATCTCTAGGTTTTAAATACCTCTATAATAGCTAATAGCTTACTATTATAGGTTTTATATCTTATCTCCGGCCTACTTAGCTTTCTCGAATAGAAAGCGATTAGATTTCTCGAATAGAAAGGGATTAGGTACTATTATCTATCTTCTTCTAGTTATAAGATAATTACTACTAATACGAATCCTAATATATCTATTTTAATAAGGAGTTTTTAGCCTAGTTTAAAGTAGGTAAGAAGGGGAGTACTTATAAAGCATTACTTTAGGGCGGCGAATACCTCTCTCGGATAAAGCCCTAAGTCTTCTTATTTATACCCTTTTTATATATATCTAGTCCTTTTACTAAGGCGTTAAGAGGTATATATATCTTTAAGAATAATGCTATAAATCTCCTATAGAAGTTTATATATCCTATAAATATCTAGATATTATAGATACTCTTCGGTTCTAACTAATCTAGAATAGTCTTAATCTTCTTCCGATCTATTTCTACCCCTTTAGGGGTAATAATATAGCTAAGGAATTCTACTCTTTTAGTATAGAATATATACTTTAATCTCTTTACGTATAACTTATATTATTAGAGTCTCTTTAGTACCTTTCTAATATACCTTATATAGGTCTTAACGTCTATTAAAAAGACTAGGATATTATCTAAGTAGATAACTACGAATATATTAATAAAGTCTATAAGGGCTCTATTAATATAGCTCTAGAACGTTACTAGTATATTAGAAAGGCTAAATAGTATAACTCTATATTTGTAGAGTCTATACCTTATATAAAAGGCGGTCTTCTACTTATCTCCTTACTTTATACGAAGCCGATAGTATATATCTATTAGGTCTAGCTATATGAATATTACCGCTCCTAAGAGGTAATCTAACAATTCTCCTATTAATAGTAGTAGATATCTATTTTTAATAGTGATTTTATTTAGACCTCGGTAGTTAATATATAGACAAAGGCCTCTATCTTTCTTTAGTATAAATAGTATTAGCGCTCCTACTAGGCTTTTTAAAGGCTATATCTACCCCTTTTATAGGGCTATTACTAGATATTCCTTTAGTACCTATAGTTACTCTTATAAAAGTAGGTATATAGCTTTCTATAGAGGTTATATATCCTTCTTAAGATAAATTATATGATCTACGTTAGAGTGTGATACTACTATTCCTATTTCTATTAGGTCGAATATATCTACGAAGTCTATATATTCTTTTAGTAGGCTATCTATTTATATAGCTACTAGTTATATAGTATCCTTTACTTCTAACCGGAGATAGGTAAGGGTATATTATAAACCCTTAAGGAGCTCTTAGGCGTACTCTTAGGCTATGATCTTCTCTATCTCTATTTCTTAGTAGTTACTACGGTACCTCTATAAGGCTACTTTCTAATCTATAATAGGGTTTACGCTAGTTAACTAGTCGAATCCTAGGATTAAGTTATATCCTTATATATCTACTACTTCTATTATAAGGGTATGACTTCTTATCTCCCTTATACTATCTACTATACTAAGTTTTACTTCTCTTACCCTATAGGACTTAATCTCTTACCTATTAACGGCCTTAATTATTTATAGTAGGTATTAGGAGTCTTCTAGATACTCTTTTACCTATCTTTAGCTAATAAAAGATCTTTTTACTCCGTAATCTATAAGGGTATAGGTAGTGACATTCTCTAGTCCGATACCTATAAGTACCTTACTTATAAGGGCTTTTAGGTATACGTTTTAGATATAATAACTCCTAATATAATATAGCCGTAGCTTAAAGTGTTAGGATCTCTATTTTTTTATCTTATCTACGCTACTTCCTAGCTAGTTTAGCTCGCTAGGTCTGCTATAGAGACTATAATAGGTATCTTTCTTATAACCCGGTCTATTATAGTAATCGTAAATAGGTAGGGGTTTCTTATTCCTTTTAAACTTAGTATTTAAGTATTCTAGCTTCCCTATCTTCTTAGGTACCTTTTTATCTAAGTCCTATATCTTTAAGTACTATTACTTTGTATAGTAGGTAGGCTTCTCTATCCTCTCTAGCTTAGAGTACTCTTACTTTAAACCTAGTTAAGCCTTCTTTACGGATTAGATATTAGATTTAAGGGACTAATACCGCGCTAATAGGTTACTATAGGTATAGTCTAGATCTATTTCTATTTAGTATTACTTTTCGACTTTTAGTTCTAGGCGTACCCCTATGATTAAGTGGTCCTTACGGGCTTTCTTAGTAGGAGGAATACGTATATTCTTAGCTATCTAGTCTAGGTAGAGAGAGTATATTATAACCGATTCTCCTAGCCTCTATATATATCTATACTATTACTCTTTAGCTTCTTAGTAGACGACTTAAGGGTTATCTACTATACTTTATATAAAGCGGGTAAACTCTAAGTATATTTTAGGTACTCCTTCCTATATTATATAGGATTCCTATACTATTATTATATCTCCTTATAGTACTTCGAAGCCTTAGCTGATCTTTATAATATTATTTACAAAGTAGTAAGGGTATTATTAGAAGTGGTTATTAAGCTAGGCTTACTAGATCTTATACTCTTAGAATAACTTCCTAGAGTACTTACTAATACTAGATAGGTAGGTAGGATACTTTATACCTATAACTTAGTATCCTAACGGTACGTCGACTATTATTCTATTATCGTCCTCGGTATCGCTCGCGGAGAGGCCCCTTAATAGGGTCCTTCTTAGTATAGAGTGGGCTAATATTACTATTATTACAGTGATCTTCGCGATATACTCCTCTATTTAGGATTATCTCTCTATTAACTCTATAAGCTCGGTAAGGTGGTATACTTAGGCTCTTATAGCCTTAAGTTCGTCTTCTTCTTACGTTAAAGGTACTATCCTTTAGACTACGCCGGTAGATAAAGCTTCTATAGCGGGCCTAATAGGCTTCGTAGGGTCGCTTTACCCTTTAGTAATCCTTACTAGGCCTCCCTACTCTCTCCTATATCCCTTCTCAGGGTTATCTAGTCCTTTAAGGTTAATGTCGAAGTTGTCTTCTATAATATTGTTATCGAGTCCTCGGCCTTACTCGGTTACTATACGGGTTCGGTATGCTAGTGCTATTATTACCCCTAACGGTCTGATCGAAAGATGTAGAGAGTTCAGAATGTGAAGACCCTCCTATAGATGGGTCTTTATTTAATGGATCAGAGTGAAAGGAGTATTATATAATATAAATACTACTACGAAGCATTGACACTAGTACTATATATATTCAAACTGAACTCTAAGCCTTCTAATATTGCTCCGAGTTCTACTAGTATAGTTGTGCGCGGGTAAGCGAGGTCATATGACTCTCTACCTCTGGTCTCTCGGTGGTATAGTTCTATACACCGGGTCCTGCGACCCTTCTAGTAAGACGTCGTGACAGAGTATTAGAGGACTCGGTTATACCTTATACTTATTATCGGTAAGGGTTAGGAGGAAGAGCCTATAGCTCTTCTTAGTATTAAAGAGCTACCTAGTATTATCCTTATCTTCGTCGTTATCCCTAGTTTTTATAAGGAGGACCGGAATAGTCCTCTCTTAGGGGTATAAAGAAGAGAGGGAGGAAGAAGAGAAAGGAAAGGTACTACTAGGACTATTATATAGTCCCTTCGCACGTTAGAATTAATTAATAATCGATTCTAAAGTAAGGTAAAAGTAAGAGATAAATAATTTCTCTTAGTAGTATAGTAACTATATATAGTATAATAACTATATAGTAGTATAATAACTACTTAATAGTATAACGACTATCTAGAAATAGTATATTAAATTCACTATCTCTATACGCTATAAAAGGTACCCCCTAATTAGAATTAGGGTTTAAGTTTAGCCTAGCTATAAAGAGCTTAAATTAGGGTAAAGCTAATAGTTTAGTAAGGCTATCTATAATATTTTCGATACCTTTTATATAGTATAGAGAGATCTTCTTTCTCTTAATTTGCTCTCTGATCTAATACTAATATACTTTAATATACTTAGTACGGCTAGTATTCTTTAGATTAATAGTTATTAAAATAGTAGATTAGCTATCGCTATAGAGTAAGATAGGAGCTAAAGCCTTATTTAGTATAAGGTTATTAATTAACCTTTATAGCTATATAGCCTTACTTCTAGCGGTAGAAAGGGCTATATATTTAGCTTTAATACTAAACTTTATAGTACTAGATTACTACTAAGATTTCTAAGAAACTAGGCTTCTAACGAAGAAGAAGATATAGCCTATATAGCTCTTTATATTAGTATATAAAGTATAAGAGGTATCTATATATCCCTAAAGATTAAGATCCTTACTATTACTAACTATATAGGTAATAGTATAATTACTAGTTTAGCTAGTATATATAAGAACTCTCTTTACTAGATCTTAATATTTATCGTTAAGATTAGTTAGGAATTAGGATAGTATACTTACTATAAGAGTAAGATCTAGCCTTAATACTATATTTCCGTAGTTTATAGAGCTAATATTAGATTAATACTTAGTAATATCTTTTAGGCTTACTTATATATCTCCCTTAGTAGGGATATATACTAATAGTATTAATAGTTTTAGGATTTTACTCTTTATACTAACTAACGTATTTAGTCCTATCGCTTTCTTAGCGATTCGGTCGATATAAGTCTTTTAAGAGATTATTAAAGTGTTAGCTTCTCTCTAGTAAATAACTTTTATAGAGAGGTAGTACTAGAGAGGATTAGGATCTATTATAGTCTACTTAGTAAAGATTAATACTTTTACCTTATTAACTAGTTTAGCGCTTAAAGTAGTAATTAGTATATTATTAACGTATATAAAAATGTATGTAACGTTAATACTATTACCCCCCTAATTACGCTAAAAGTATAAGTATAGATTAGCTTTTAATCTAGTAAAGCCCTTCTTTAATAAGAAGTTACTAAGTATATTAAACTAGTTAGTAGCTAACTACTTAAGACTATAAAGACTAAGCTTTAGGAGGTATACTAAGCCTTTAATCTAATCTTCTTTAAGGCTATTAGGGTAGTATATATAAAGCTTCTCTTTAAGAGGTATATTTAGGTATATATCACTAATATCGATATAAGCTATAAATAGCTTTATCTTTACTATTATAGTAAGTAGTATATAAAGTATCTTATATCTACCTATACTTATAAAAGTCTCTTTATTATAAAGGATGGAATCCTTAATAACCTGAGGCCATCATTAGTGCCTTAGGATCTATGTATATAGTTCTTTGTGCTTACGGAGTTATAACTACTATACTCTATAAAAGAAGTATAGAGTAGTATCGTTATAGTTATACCTACGACTCTATAAAGATATCCTTATATTAGAATCTCTAGGAAAGTCCTTCCTAGTAAGTATTAGTTTCTATATAAAGAATATAATATACTTCCCTACTACTATTATTTAACCTACTTAGTCGATAGGTACTAGCCTAAAATCCTAGTATTCTTTATAATTCCTAATACTTCTTCTTTAATTACTTAGGGAGAATAATAGCGGATAAAGGAAAGTATCCTATTATAAGAAGAATTACTACTATAAGAGAAACGTTAATCCCTAAATCCTTTTAGATATAGGAATAACGCTATTCTAGTATAGAAAACCTTTAAAAGTATTAACCTACTTTAGAATATAAAGAAGAAGTAAAAGAAACCTTCCCTAAAAACGAACCTATATAAAACCCTCTTAAACTAACCCTAAACCCTAAAGATAGTATTTTAATTTTAGGAACTATTCTAAGTATTAAAGAAATTATAACTAAAGAAATATAATAAGGAAGAATTATACTAATACCCTAAACTTAACTAGAACCTTTATTAATTAGGATATAATAAAGACTCTAAACCTTAAAGCTTTAATATCTATAATAAAGGATTACTAAATTAGAATAGGAAACTAACGTAAGAAGTAAGAAACGCTACTAAAATAAGAGTAGATTAGAAGATAGTTATAATAATAGAAGCTAAAAGGGAGAAATTAAAAGGGATATTAAGAATTTTAATAAAGCTTTCTCCTTTAAGTAATAAGAAAGATAGATTTATAATCTAAAGATACTTTTTAGGGGAGCCCTAAAGAAGTATATCTTAGATTCTTAGAAGGTTTTAACTACTAAAAACTATCTTTATAATAACTATAAAGATAAATAATAGAGCTATCTATATAATAAGAACCTAAAAGAGCGCTAAAATATCGAAGAAAACTAGAAGAATTTTAAGAAATAGACTTTAACTTTATTAAGAAACGCGCTAAACCTTTAAATAATAGCCGCTATTAAACTCTAAGAAATATAATACCGGATTAGTTTAGATCTAAGTATATTTAATATATACCTTATAAGATAAGAGAATAAATTAGAAACCTAAACTATATCTATAAGAGTATAGCTATTTTTTAATAAACTTAATCTATAATTATAAGAAAGAATAGAAGCCTATAGTAGAATACTATAGGAAGATAATATAACTAGAGATAATATAGTTACCTATATTATTATATAATAGTATATCTATTTTATAAAATATAAATATAAAAGTAAATATAATTAAAGCCCTATTAATAAGTAAGGAAAATAGGATTAAAATAGGTTAAATTCTAATACTAATTAGGGTAATAAGAATTATACTACTAATAATAACCCTAACTATTATAGAAGAAACCTAAGAGGAGGTTACTATAGAAGAGGCTAAGATAGAAGATATAAAAGAAACAAATCTAATTCTTACTAAAAATCTTATTTATTAGAAGTTAATAAAGACTTAATAGGATAACTATAGAAAGGAATTAAAGAGTCCTTAAAAGGATCCTATTTTATCTATAGAGATCCTAAATATTAGATAAATAAATATCCTTAGAAATCTACTATCTAATAAATTAGTAAAATAAATCGTAAAGAGTAAGAGAAAAAGAATAAGACTAAATCTATCCTAATATAGGGAAAAATAGAGGAGCTAAAATAAGTCCTAAATCGCTAGCTTAATATATACTAATTAGGACTAAAACTTATTTAAATACTATAGTTCTACTCTATAAAGATATAGAAACTATTATAGATCTTAATACTTATACTAATCTAGATATAATTAGTAAATAATTTATTCTTACTTATAAACTATAATAAGTACCTTTTTTAGTATTACTATTATAAGAAGTAGATTAGAAATAGCTTTAAACCTATAGTATTTATTAGGTACCTCTTACCCTTACTAATAGAAGAGGAATTATAAAATTATTTTTATAACCTTATATAGCTTTAGATTATCTATTTAATAGTCTACTTTTACTTTTAATAATATTCTTTTATAAATTTAATATTAATATCTATTATAGAGCGTATATATAGTAGTTTAGAACTATATAGTTTAAATTAGTTAATATTTATTACTTTACTAAGGCTTATAAAAATAAAGCCTACTACTATATAGTAGTAAAGATACTAAAAGAGATTTAGTTATTAGAAGATAATTAAGAAAAAGTACTAAATTTAGACTAATTTCCCCCTAAATTAGAGGAGTATAGGAAAGTATTTAATAACTCTAAAGCTATAACCCTACCCCTAAATAAGGCTATAGATTATACTATTAAAATAGTTAAAGGCTATTCCTTACCTTTTAGACTACTTTACCCTCTCTCTAGAAAAGAGCTTTAAATACTATAGTAATATATAGTAGATAATTTAAAGAATAGTGAGATCCGTAGGGCTTATATCGGTATATGACCTATATACCTAGATACTATAGGATGCTATACGGACCGATTTAGGCCTCGGTATGCTACCTTAGTATATATAGATACCCGTATTCTAGTATATATAACTAGTATATAGCCCCTTTTAATTAAAAAACCATATAATCCTTTCTAAATCATATCTAGTAGTATATCGGTTTAAACCTTCTTCTACGAAGGTCTAGGGATAGGTACGGGGTAGGACTCCTAAGGCTAAACGGAACGCCCTAGGAACGTCTAGAATAATATAAATAGCCTACCCTATACCTAGGCCTAATACTTAATCTAGTAGACCTAAGGTTAAACGAAAGAGGGGAAACGGTACGATCCGGAACGTATAAAGTAGTAGTTAATAAGGAAATAAGATTAGTTAACTAAGTAGCTATAAGATATTAGTAGTACTATAGAGAAGTAGGGTTATAAGGTTAGCTAATAGGCGTTAGCGGAGCTATAACCCCTTCTAAAAAGGTATAAATTCGGAATAAATAGAGTAGCGGTTAGTAAAAATAAGATTAGTTAATAGAATCTAAGTAGTATTATAGAGAAGTAGGGCTATAAGGGGAATTAAAATATTAGCTAAGCTATAATCTACCCTAAATAGATTATATTACCCCTTATAAAGCGCTATTTATCTAACTATACTAAAATAAAATCTATATTTAAGGAAATAGATAAGATAAGATAAATAGCTAGCTCTCTATAGTATATAAAATAATAATATAAGTTATAAACTACCCCTAAGCTACTAAAATAGTTAGAATAAGTACCTTAGAGACTCTAGCCCTAGCGTTAACTAGCGATTAAGTCTATATAGGATTAGTAATAAAGGTCTAATAAGCCCTTAATATCCTTATAGCTAATAAAAAGGAGCTCTATCTCTATATATATAATACCCTAAACTATAAAGCGGTTTATTTAGTACTATATACTACTATAGAACGTACTTATAACCTCCTAATATACTAGGTTAAGGTTATACGACTTAGTAATTTAGTCGTAAATAGCTAAAACCCTAAAGGCGTAGGAAATACTACTATAAAGAGTATACCTACTACTACTAAGGAACTAAGGCCTTTACCCGTAATAAGCCTTTTTACCTTTATAAGGATAGATAAAGATATTAAAAGATTAATTATTAATAATATTAGGAAGATTAATAACTATAATAGAATAATTATAGGTAATATAGCCTAAAAATAGGTTATCGACTATAATTAATACTTTATAAAACTTATAAATATTACTAGGTATAATACCTTAAGATCTATATAAATTATTTATATAAGTAGGAAACTAGTTAAAACTACCCTATAATAGCTAAAGAGTTATAAATAAGTCTATAAAAACTAGGGTTTAGGTATATTTAAGACCTAGGCCTAATTTAAGGAATAGATTAAGACTAAATTCTCTAAGTATCTTAGTTAGAAAAAGCTATAGGAGAGATTTAATAACTTAAAGTAAGGCTATATAACTATTAGTACGTATACTAATAGCTTATACTAGACTATAGTAGACCTAAATATAGGTATATCGGAGCTACCCTTAGTCTATTAGTTTATTATAAGTATAAAAATAGAGTATTAGGCTAAATAGGCTATAAAACGAAACTAGCTTATTACCCTATTAGAGGTTATTAACCTCTTTATTAGGTATAAACGTAGCCTAATAATTATATACTATTACTAAATAGGGCCCTTAGCTACTATATATCCTAATAAGATAGACCTATTAGTACTTATAAACTAGGCTTAGCTAATAAACTATCCTAATAAGACTTATACGTACTATAACTATAGCTAACTAAGCTACCTTATATAAGCTTATACTATACTAAAGATAGAAGAAATAAAACGGAAATAAAAGGCTACGTACTAATAAAGGAAGAAACTATTAAAAAACTAATATAGCTATATAATATAGAAGCCCTTATCGGTTACCTTTAATTAACTCCTAAGTAACTATAATAGGATATAAAGGACCCCCTTAACTTACTTTACTCTAAAAATACTCCTATATAAACTTAGTTAGAGTCCCTATTATAGTTATAAAGAAATAATAGGGGCTAATAGCGCTATAATATCTTATAATTAGGCTAATATTACCTAGATATAAGCTTATACCTATCTACCTCCCTAAATATTATAAGTAATTTATTAATATTCTATTAGAGAAGGATCTTCGTAACTCTAGCTAAGTAAGTATATATCTATATACTCTTAGATAGTAGCGTAAGTAATACTTTTATCTTACCTTAGATCCTTTAGGGATTATAAAACGGAGTTTAAGTACGAAAACCTAAGAAACTATTATCTATTACTATTACTAATAGTAATCGGCTTAAAACGGCTAGCTTTATAATATTCCTAATTAAGCTAGGGGAGTAGATAGGCTAAGTTAAAGTGTAAATATTAAAAATAGAGTATAATATTATCTTAAGGTAGGACTTCTTTTATACCGAAAACCTATAAATTAATTAGTAAATATCTATAATAATACTTATAAACTATATATATAGAACTTATAATATATACCCTATAAATAGGTCCTATATAATTATAAAGGGTAATATATATACTAATTTAATCTCTGTAAGATATATTATATAAACCCTATAGAAGAAAAATAGGGAAATATAACTTTTTATAGTATAAGTAAACCCTAATAATATTACTATACCTTATTTAGAGCTACCGATATATAAGGATAGGTAGGTATAAGTAATCCTTAAGAAATACTAAGACTTATTCTAGTCTAAACTACTAACTACCTTACTACTAAAATAAAACGTAACGTATAGGATCGAAATAAGGTTAGTATAACCTATTAATATTAATATCTACGCGCTATTAGCTAAGAAACTAGATAAATAGGCTAAATAGATTAGAGAACTTATCTAAAAGGGTCTAATTTACTACTTTAATAGTATATAGGGCTTCCTAATTATCTTTATTAAGAAATCTAGTAGGAAGTAATAAATATATATCGATTATTATATACTAAACTAGATTATAGAGAAGAATAAATACCCCCTACTATAAATCTAAGAACTATTAGATATTATTAGTAATATATAGATCCTTTCGAAAATTAACCTAACTACTAGCTACTAATAAATCTAAATAGGGAAGGAAGTAATAGAAAAGACCGCTTTTAATATAATTTAGGGGAAATATAAATAGCTTATAATACTATTTAGACTCTATAATATACCTACTATATTCTAATTAGTAATTAATAATACCTTATAGCTAATATTTAGCTATAATATAGTAATATACCTAGATAATATCTTAATCTTCTTTATATTAATAGAAGAGTATTATAAATACTTAGAATAAGTATTAGTATTATTAGCGGAATAGAAATTATATATATTACTTATAAAATACTAATTTATAACTAAATAGTTAGAATTCTATAGCTATATTATTAGAAATAGAATTATTTACCTATTAATAATAAAAATAGAAGCGCTTAATACCTAGCTATAACTAAAAAACGTCTATAATATACGTTAATTTATAGGATTAACTACCTACTACTATAGATTTATTAAAGACTTTATAAAAATCTATATACCTCTCTATAAATTACTAAAGGAAAGTAATAGTACCTTATATAGGAAGCGTTTCTATCCGATTATATAGATAGAAGTATATAAAAGTATATTCTAAATAATTAAAGTACTCCTTATATCTACGCTAGTCCTAAAATAATCTAACTACGATAAACCTTATACGATTAAAATAGATACCTTTAAATAAGCCTTTAGTATAGTTCTAATATAAGAAGATAACGATAGCGTACTCTATCTAGTCGTATATAATAGGAGGAAACTATATAATATAGAGCTAAACTACCCTATATACAAAAAAGAATTCTTAGTTATTAAGGAAGCGATCTAAATATAGGATAGATATATCGATAGGAATCGCTTTAAGACTATAATTATTATCGATAATATAAGCTTATAGTACCTAAATACTATAAAGGAGTATAGTAAGTGCCTAGTATATTAGATCGTAGAATTTTAGAAATACTAACTCGTAATTTAATACTAAAAAGGGTCTAAAAATATTATTATAGATATAATTAGTTAGCGTCCTAATCTAATAGGGACTATACTAACTAACGTTAGCTAATAAAGACCTATCTAAGAGGCCTACTTAGCCTTAATCTATATAATATATAGAGTCCTTAAAGAAGAATAGCTTACTATTACTACCTAGTTCCTACTTAATAGTAAGGAGCTAAATAATCCTACTACTAGTAAGGTAGTTAGAAAATTCGCTAAAAATCTAACGTTTTAGAATATCTCTATTAATAAAAGAGTATCTCTAAAGGTTAATTATTAACTAATCTATATATATAATAATAGGGAGGTTTCCCTATACCTAAAAGCTCTATTTTAGAATAATCTAATATAAAACTTATACTAAGAATTTAGCTACCTTAGCTTCCTAAGCCTATATAGAATTATCTAGCCCTAAGGATAGTAGCTATCGATATAATCGGATATTAAAGAAGCTATATAAAGCTACCTAAACTATTAAATATTATAAGGGATATAAATATTACTCGAATAGAAGAGGGTATAATATATAGTTATAAAAGGAGAGTAACCCTTTAAGCGGTAAGGTCTAAACCTAATCAGATAGTTACTAACTATACTAAATAGGAATAGATAGATTATTATAACTATCGATTACGCTATAGGATAGCTAGTTATATAGGCTATACTAGATACGACTAAGGAAGTAATTACTAAGTTCCTATACTAAGATATTTATATATACTATAGAGCGTTTAATAAATTAATTTCCGATAATAGCCTAAACCTCCTATTAAGGGTTATATATTACTTTATCGATATTATTAAAGCCTAATACTATATAACTACGCCCTACTACCTATAAACGAATAGGAAGGTAGAGAATTTTAATAGGCTTATAGGCTAAATACTTACGAAATACCTAATAGGGAAGCCTATAAGGCTATAGGATAAATACCTAACGTAGGTAGTATTCGCTACTTATATCTAAGAATATATAGTTTTAGGATATAGCCTATATTTCTTAATATATAGGACGTAGCCCTATATACTTATTAATAGTAATACTCCGGCTAAAGATATAGTAAGGGGGGCTATAATAGAGAGATACGCTAACTTATAGACGCCTAATTAAAGGTAAATAAGCTACTACTTATCTACGTAATTAAAAAATAATAGATACGTAATATAGCTATTATAAAAATAAGCTTTAAACTAGGAGAATAGGTCCTAATATAAAATAAAGCGAAAAAGAAGTATAAGAATACCTAATTTAGACTATACTAGATCTTAGAGAGTTACCTACTTAAGATATACACTTTAGCGGAACTAGAAAAATATATTCTAAGGAATCTTATTAACGGTATAAGACTAATAGATATAAACGTAGGGGAAAACCCTAAGATATAGGCTTTATCTATAAGACGCTCTATATTACGTAGGGTTAAGGTAAGAATTAACTAGCTAAAGGAATTATAAAGGATCCTTAATAAGATTAAACCCCTACTACCGACATACGTAGACCTTTCGACCTTTATAAAGGCTAAATAAAAGGAATTTAAGCGTATAAGGATATATAAAAAATTTATAAAGGAAGAGACTATCGCTAAGTACCTAATTACTAAGATATAGGTATAGGTTTATAAGAAGAAATAGTAAGAAGATAGTATAAATACGCCTATACTAAGCCTACTAAGCGTAGATAAATAGGACTTAGAAACGAATAACTATAAATCTAAGAATAATATAAATTTAATAATATCCTTAGGGTAGGAATCGATAAGGGATACTTATTAAGAACTAGTTTAAATAGGTTTAGATTAATTAGTATACCCCTTTATAGTCGTTATTCTAGTCCGTTTACTAACTATAAAGTATACTATAGGAGAGTATAGTAGAATAATAGAGTTTATTTAGGCTAAAATAACTATAGATAGTATATAAGAACTATATAGTATTAAAAGAAACGATTACTACTAAGAAAAAAACGGGGCTATATAGGCCCTTATAATAGTAAATAAGACTAGAAAAACGCTATTTAGCTATACCTATATACGATATACTCTAAAAAAGAAAAATTACTCTAAACTAGCGAATATACTAGTAGAACTATCTAATCCCTTACTATCCGAATCGGCCCTTTCCTTATTTAAATCGGTAATCTTATTAAGTAGTAAAAGGATAGTTTTTATAGCGTAAAAGTTAAAATTAACCTAATTATAAATAGCTTTTAGCTCTATATAGCTACGAATAGCCCTAGGAGTATTAGTTATATACGTAATACTAGGTTTAGCTAGGGGTATATAGTACTAGTATAAGTTAAAATTAGGCCTAACCTTAGATACTATAGGGATAGGAGTAGGTATATTAGGGTACTTCTTTTCTATATAGGCTATATAGGCTAAATTAGCTCCCTTTTTAGTCCTTTTTAAGGAACCCTTATTAGTATTATCCTTAGCCTTATATTTCGAACCGGCCTATAAAGGGCCTATAGTAGTAATAATTAGGGCTATACTAACTATAGTTAGGGCCGTATTAGTAATAATAAGAGCTATACTATTAGGTATAAAAGCTATATAACCCTTTTCCTTACTCTACTTTAAAGTAGTATAAGAAGGAATAATAACTATAGTAGCTTACTTAGCCTCTATAGTAGTTATATTAGAATACTATAAGAGGGGATTAAAGGGATTATAGGTCCGAACGAGTTTAATTAGTTATATAGGGATATAGCTATTACTAAGATAGAATAAATACTTATTACCCCCTAATAAATAGTTATAGCTTATATAACCCTAACTCTACTAAATACCTAATTTACCCTTAGATAGGAGTAAAAGGACTTAATAGTATAAGAACGGACTATATCTAGCGGTATAATTAGTATAGGTACCTCCGATAAGGGCTTAGTAGCTATATAACTAGCTAACTATAGAATAAAGGGATAGACCTAAATAGACTATATACTAAGCTTCGGTATATAAAGGGCGCTAATTAATCGATAAATAGGCTAGAATTATATATATAAACTAAGGGTTAACCCTAGTATAGGCTATACTAGCTAAGTAAGGTAGGCTATTAATAGCTATATTAGTCCGATTTACTATAAATAGTTAGTAAAATACCTAGCTAAGAGGAATAGAGTTATATATAGTTAAGAACCTAGTTAACCTTATATATAATCTAATCTAGATTATTCTAAACGGATACTATAGGACTAGGATTGCTAGTAACTATAGTAGCTACCTTAGTAGGAATAAGGGGAGGAATAGGAGCTTTTAAAGCTATAGGAATAAAAGCTTTCGGGGCCGTAAAGATAGGAGTTTTCGGGCCTATAGGGGTAGGGATAGGCGCGATAATACTAGGTACTAGAGTAGGGGTAGCTCTAATCGGACTAGTAAGGGCTGTAGTACTACCTTTACTAGTCCTAATAGTATTAGTACTATCGCTACTAAGGGCCTTAGCCTCCGGTTCGGCCTTATTATCGTCTAAAACTATAAAATCCTACTTAAAAAGCCTATATTTTAATATAGTTAGATCCTCTACTAATATTATACGGCCTAGTAGGCCTAAAGTAGGCCTACTAACTAGGGAAAAGGGGTACGTACGATATAGGAGGGATAGGTATAGCTACCTAGGACCGGAGATAATAACTACGAAGAAATATTAGTACTAAACCGTATAATAAGTACTACCTAGAATAGGTTCTAACTTATATAGACTTAGGGTAATAGGAATATATTAGCTATATACGATCTAATATAATAAAAGAAATTTTTTACTATAGTAGAAATATTAGTTAATACCCTACTTAGGCTAAAAAAGGCTCTATAACCCTAGAATAGGGTAATATAGTATATATATAGGTCTATAAGGACCGAAATTAATAAAACCCTACTAAAAAAGGATAAAATATAGCGTAAAAGGCTATATTAGTAGTAGGGTAAGGAGTTATAGAAGTAAAAAGTAAGAAGTAAGAGTAAATAGAATTTATAGGAGACTACTAAGGGTCTTATATAAGAGAAAATTAAGGTCCTAGTAAGGATTACTTAGATATAAACTAGGTACTTTACTATAGGAAACGCCCTATTCTTTATCTATAACCCCCTTATTTAAGCCTTATAAAGCACTAGGGGGAGGGATTACCCCCTAAAATCAGCTATAGTACTATTTTTATAACGAATTTCCTTTATTATTAAAACCCTAGGCCCTTAATACCAGTTTATATACCCTTATACTAGAACGGTAGTAAATAAGGCCTTTTATAGAGGAATAGTTAGAATACCTTAATAGTACTACTACTATATTCCTTTATTACGACAGAATAGGAGGCCGCTTACGAACGGCTCTATATAGACTCTATAGAAGCCACTTTTAGATAGGTTTTTAATTAACTAAGGTAAAGAACTAGGGACTAGTTCCGAATTAGTAGGGGAGGATAAGATCCGTAGGGCTTATATCGGTATATAACCTACGTACCTAGATACTATAGGATGCCGTACGGACCGATTCGGGCCTTAGTATACTACCTTAGTATATATAGATACCCATATTCTAGTATATATAACTAGTGTATAGCCCCTTTTAATTAAAAAACCATGCGATCCTTTCTGAATCACAATAGATAAATTTATCTATTAAAAAGCCCTATAGAAGTATTAATCCTCTTTATACTAAAGAAAGATAGAGGACTATAACTATATATAGACTACTATAGTCTTAATCGGATATTAGTTAAGAATCGGTATCTACTCTTACTTATCTTAGAGATCCTAGATTATCTTATAAGAGCTAAAATCTTTAGTAAGATCGATCTTAAAGATATATACTATAAGATCTATTTATAAAAAGGAGATAAATAGAAGATAGTATTCTATATATAATATAGATACTTTAAGTATATAGTTATACCTTTTAAGCTAATTAATACTCCTACTATATTCTAGAGTTATATATATAACGCCTTAAGTAATCTATTTAACGTTACTTATATAGTATACTTAGATAATATCCTTATCTTTTTAAAAGACTAAATATCCTATATAAAAGCTCTAAAAGAAATCTTAAAACGCCTATAAAACGTAGGATTATATAGTAAGTTATCTAAATAAGTTATCTAAATATATATCTAAATATAAGTTTTATAAAGAAGAAGTTAAATTCCTTAGCTTTATTATTAATAAAAAGGGTATTATAATAGATAAATAAAGGGTAAAAGCTATCTTATAATAGGATAAATCTAAAACCTATAGAGATATCTAAGTCTTTATTAGATTTTATAACTTTTATTATCGGTTTATACTATAATTCTCCTTTATTATTACCCCTTTAACTAATCTCCTTAAAGGATCTAAAAATAGGAAGAAATTAAGTTTAATTAACCTTTTTAGTATAGAATTAGCTATATTCTAATATCTAAAAGAAGCCTTTAAATCGGCTAATTTAATCCGATACTTTAATCTTAAAAAAAAGATATAGTTAGAAACTAATATTTTAAATAAAGGTATAGTAGGAGTTTTATCCTAGCTAAACTATAAAGGCTATTAGTATTTAGTTACCTTTTAGTCCCGTAAATTCTTAGGACCTAAGCTTAATTATATTACCTTAGATTAGGAACTATATACTATTATCTATTCTTTTTAATACTAGTAATACTATCTTAATAGGAATAAGTATATAGTTAAAGTACTAATAGATTATACTAATCTATATATATTTATAACCTAACTAAAGCTTAATAGAAGATAAGTAAGGTAGTATATATACTTAATACCCTTTAACTTTATTATTAAGTATAGACTAAGGAAAATAAACCCTATAGATAGATTATTTAGAATACTAAACTTAGAATAGGTTACTCCTAATATAGAGTTAATAATCCTAATCTAAGAGCGGATTATAGATAAAGAGCTAGATTATCTTAATAAAACTATTAACTCTTCTTTAATTAATATATTAGAAAAATCCTAGTTTAGATTAGGCGAATCGCCTTAATAGGGAGATCTTAGATCTAGTATACTAAACCTAGTATATACTTGTGATCCTAGAGTGTGGAGAACCTATATATATATACCACTGCAGCTAAGTCAATTCCATGAATTGACTTGGTTATGACCTTTTGGTCTAATGGGTTAATGCCGGAGCATGTGGCTGGTAAATCTCATCAAGTCAATTCATGACCGGGAATTAGAGGGTTGTGGGTTCGATCCTCAGCGCGTGCGAGGATTTAAATCCACCTATTATATAATCATGCCTTTGGATTGATTATATAATAGAACCAACCTCTATACCCCCGGCAAGGCCCACATTAAGTAAGTTGCTCCGGGTTCCGCCCCGCTCTTACGTGGATAACCTTAGAGTTCGATATATACTATATACGCAGTCCTCCCCATAAGCACTAGGAACTAAATGGATAGTGATCCTTTTAGACCGGTTGACTGGTTCGCCATAGAAAATCAGGCAAAAATCCCAGGAGTGATTTGAACGTAGTGGGGGAGGATGTGATCCCAGAGTGTAGAGAACCTACATATATATACCACTGCAGCTAAGTCAATTCCATGAATTGACTTGGTTATGACCTTTTGGTCTAATGGGTTAATGCCGGAGCATATGGCTAGTGAATCTCACACTTAAAGTATTAGTACTAAAATAGCTAACTAGGCTAAATAGGAAATAATATATAATGATCTTAGTATTATATTTGCCGGATTAAAACTTACTATAGTTAAAGCTATTTCTATATAAAGTAATAAGTAAGATATCTAGATATAGATTTATTACTTATAATCTAAAGATAATAAGGCTTAATAGTAGAAAACCGCTATATTATTATAGAAAAAGGGTTAAAAAGGATAGTCCCTTAATAATTAAGGTATTCTTAGATATAAAGGGTATTTTTATATACCTAAACGAGAAGGTATTCGTAATAAGCTATTATAGATCTATTATAATAACCTAATAGTAGGCTATTTTAGCTATATAAAGATAGAGGAACTCTTAAGAAGATAATTCTATTAGATTAATCTATAGAAAGATATTAAAAGATATATTAAAATATACCTAATATACTAAAGGAATTAAATACCTAGGTATCGCCTATATAAAGAGCTCTAATCGCTCCCTATACCTAAGAGACCCTTCGTAGAATTATCTATAGACTTTATTTTGCTGAGCGAAGCGAAGCAAATATACATTTCAATCAATTTTCTTAATTACTAGGTCAAAAAACCCGCCTTTCAGATTTGAGATCTGGCCTCTGATTGGTGGCAGAATTTACCTGTCACGTGACTAGGGTAGGGTTAGGGTCACGTGACCTCCGGAATTACGGACTATATATTCTCCACTAAAATTACATAATATACCGATCCACGCCTAATCAGGCGGTAAATCTCGGCATTACTATACTATTAGTGGCCTTAGGCACCATACTACTAAAATTACATAATATACCGATCTACGCCAAATTAGGCGGTAAATCTCGGCATTACTATGCTATTAGTGGCCTTAGGCACTAATTATATAATATACCGATCTACGCCTAATTAGGCGGTGAATCTCGGTATTACTATACTATTAGTGGCCTTAGGCACCCCACTACTAAAATTACATAATATACCGATCTACGCCTAATCAGGCGGTGAATCTCGGCATTACTATGCTATTAGTGGCCTTAGGCACCCTACTACTAAAATTACATAATATACCGATCCACGCCTAATCAGGCGGTGAATCTCGGCATTACTATGCTAAACTAGATACTAAATAAGGTACTAAACAAGGTATAAAACTAGGTACTAAACTAGATACTAAACTAGGGGCTAGGTTCTAGGTACTAAACTAGGTGCTAAACTAGAAACTAGGTGCTAGATACTAAACTAGGTGCTTAACTAGACACTAGGTGCTAGATGCTAGACTAGGTGCTAAACTAGCTGCTTAACTAGGTGCTAAACCAGGTGCTAAATTACATGCTAGGTGCAAGATGCTAAGCTAGGTACTAAACTAGCTGCTAAACTAGGTGCTAGGTGCTAAACTAGGTGCTAAACCAGGTGCTAAACTAGGTACAAAACCAGGTGCTAAACTAGATACTAAACTAGGTGCTAGGTGCTTGAAACTAAACTAGGTGCTAAACTAGGTGCTAAACTAGGTGCTGAACCAGGTGCTAAACCAGGTGCTAAACCAGGTGCTAAACCAGGTGCTAAACCAGGTGCTAAACCAGGTGCTAAACCAGGTGCTAAACTAGAAACTAGGTGCTAAACTAGGTGCTAAATCAGGTGGTAAATTAGATGCTGGGTGCTAGATGCTTAGCTAAGTGCTAAACTAGGTGCTAAACTAGGTGCTAAACCAGGTGCTACACTAGATGCTAGGTGCTAGATGCTTAGCTAAGTGCTAGACTAGGTGCTAAACTAGGTGCTAAACTAGGTGCTAAACTAGGTGCTAAACTAGATGCTAGATGCTAGATACTAAACTAGATGCTAAACTAGGTGCTAAACTAGGTGCTAGGTGCTAGATGCTAAGCTAGGTGCTAAACCAGGTGCTAAACTAGGTGCTAAACTAGGTACTAAACTAGACGCTAAATTAGGTGCTAAACTTATCCCCTCCCCCATCCCCCACCCCTAAGGGGTGGGGGGTGGGGGGAGGCTTACATCCTTTAAGCCCCTGTTATTGCTTTAAGCCCTATATAGCGGGGTAGCTACTAAGCTACCTATAAGCTACCTAACGTAGCTCTATCAATTTCTTAGGAGCTCAATAAACCTAGACTAAATTTGCTCCCGATTCGCTTAGCAAATCCTTGCCCGAACGCGCATCCACCCCCGGTGGTCGCTTTCGGGTAGCTGGTTATAGGACTCCTACTACTTAAAGAGGCTATAATTTATACCTAAAGAGTTATTAAAATATATAGGAAGTAGAAATAAAAAGAAAGATAAAATAAAATAGAGGTAAAAGTAAGGATAAGATAAAAGTAAGAATAAAACTAACTATAGAAATAAAATTAATTAGGATTTATAATCCTAAATAGCCTAGTCCTTAATTATAAAAACCTTTACTACTAAATCTAATCCTTTTTTTTCCTTCTTCCTCCTATATCTTTAAGACTCTAATAACTAGAAATAATTATAGAAACTACCTTAAATAAGTAGTTTCTAAGGAAGTAAGATCTTTAGATATAGGATTAAGCCTACTATATTAACTAGACTAAGCTAATAATTATCTATAGATTAGTAATAAAGGATACTATAGAATAAATACTCCTAAGAGATAAATATAAAAGACTTAGAATATCTACTTAATTAGTTCTATATTTAATAGATTATCTTTAGTATATTTATCTAAAAAAATATACCTTAATAAACCTATTTAGAAATTAAGCCGTTTATAGATAATAGTAATAAACCACTATTTTACTATTACCTAATTAGTATATCTAGGATTATAAGGGTAAAGATATAATACTTAATAGTAATTACCTTATATAGATAGAGTAATTAAAGGTATATAACTTATATCCTCCTAATAACCTACTAAAAAAACTTTATATCTTATATAAGATTACTAGAAAGAATTAGCTATAATCCTTCCCTAAAACGATAAAGGAAACTTACTTTTTAGTCTCTTTTTACTCCTATAAGCTAAAAATATAATAAATATACTATAAGTATAGTATTAAAAGCCTTTATAAGATTATACCTAGCTTTAGAGATATCTACTCTTAAATCCTCTAGCTAATTAATAACTTTATTAAAAAAGACCTCTAACTACGCTAATATATTATATAAATTAACTATATCTTAAAGAACCCTAATAGGAACCTAAATAGATTAGCCCTAAAATAGAGGTATCTTAGGGTTTATATATTAGTTTATAAATTATATTTCGGTTATTATAACGTTAGTATAAAACCGAAGTTAATTTTATAAATATATATACTATAGGGTTAATTACCCTTTCTATATTAGTTTTATAATTTAAAATAGTAAACCTAAAGTATATAAAATACTATAGAGTTATTAGTTCTATAGCTACTTAGTAAACCTTAAGAAGGTTTAAATACTACTAAGTAAGAGATATAATAGAGAGATACTAATAAATTAATTAAGAATCGTAGGCTACTTACTCTCTTTATATTTTATACCTTCTTTATAAAATATCTTTAATATAGTTTTATACTAATCTTTACCTTAGAAATTCTATTAAAGACCTATCTTTATCTTATTAATACTAATTATAATATTTATTTATTCTTTATTAATTTAAAATACGAAATAGCTACCCTAGTTTATAAAGAGATTACTTATAAACTATAGGGATATCTTATTAGAATTAAGACTTAGCTATTAAGACTATAACTTATAAGATTAGGTTAAGATAACCTATATAGAAGGGGAGATAATTATAAAGGATAGAATCCTTAATAACCTAAGGCTATTATTAGTACCTTAAGATCTATATATATAGTTCTTTATACTTACGGAGTTATAACTACTATACTCTATAAAAGAAGTATAGAGTAGTATCGTTATAGTTATACCTACGACTCTATAAAGATATCCTTATATTAGAATCTCTAGGAAAGTCCTTCCTAGCAAGTATCAGTTTCTATATAAAGAATACAATATACTTCCCTACCACTATTGTTTAACCTGCCTGGTCGACAGGTACTGGCCTGAAATCCTAGTATTCTTTACATTTATAGTCGATATACTCTTATTATTAGAAGCCCCTTACTACCTAACGAGCTTTAAATTTTAAAGGGTAACTATCGGTATTAAGCTTTAATTTAAATACCTACTTATTAGTTAATATATTAATACTTAGTGGCGGTATTAGGACTAATTCCTAAAGACTAGTAAGCTCTAACTATTTTATCTTAACTTTTATAGCTTAGTACTACTAAGGCTAAAAAGGTAAAGCTTTAGCTTACTTTATAGTCTTTAGGTCGGAAAGCCACTTTTAGTAATTAATTAACTATAGTATTAGTAGTAGTAGTAGGGTTAGTAATCCTAATTCTAGGGATACTATAGTTTATAAGACTATAGTTAACAATATTAAAGCTTATATTATTACTTTATCCTTTCGTAATATTATTATATAGATATGATTCCTAATCTTATTATTTAATTAACGTAACTCTTCTAGTAATATAGGAGGTACTCGATTAGAAGTATCCGAGTCTATATCTAATAGAGTCTTATTAATTAATTTAATAGCTTCTTTATTAACCTTACTATCGCTAGTATCGTTATTAAACTAAAGGTCTTCGGTGGTAAAAGCTTCCTTAGCGCTTAGTAGTAGGAAGTGAGACTTCTTTAATCTAATCTCTAACTCTTATTAAGGCTTTAGTAGATCTAGGTTATTATATAAAGTCTAATTATCCCCTTTATTAAAGACGATATCTTATCGGATAATAATTTCTCCCTTAGTCTCTAGATCTAGTTTCTAGATCTAATATTATACGCTATAGTAGCTACTATACCCTACTAGCCTACCTAGCTAAGCTCTTAGTTATAAATACTTACTAGTAATACTTTAAATAGTAGCCTAGATTTCTTCTAGGTTCCTAACGGCGTATATATTATAGCCTAGGACTTAAAGAAAGCTAAGATTTAGCTTCCTACCGAAGTAGATCTTATATAGTATCTTAGTAGGTTAGTCTAATCGCTTCCTACTATAGTATATAATAAGGTTTCTTACTATTATAACTATTTTTATAATTTCTAGCTATAGATAATCTAATAGCTTAGTATTATCTAATATAGAGTAAGTTCTCTCTTATATTAAGCGTATTATACGCTTAAATTTACCGTTTTAGCTATAAGTATATAGAACTAAGAAGTAAAGCCTAGTATTAATCTCTTTAGCCTACTTTTAGAAGCGATAATTATTAAATTCCCCTCTATTATCGCTTTAAAAAGCGGCTATCTCTATTCTTACTTCTAGTAGCTTAGTATTCGGTAGTAAGGGTAGATCTAGAGTTATAAATACTTTAATAGTAAGCTCTCTCTTATTAGTATAGCGCTTTACTATATTAATAACTAGATTTATAATATAGTCTTTATTAGTAGTGAATTAGATATCTCTCTATCCGTCGAAATCGTCGACGTTAATTATCTAATATCTAGCCTAGCTACTAAATTCTTTAGGGATTTTACCTTCCCTACCTAGATCTAAGTATATTAGATTACCGGTTTTAGTAGATCTATATAGTATTAGTACTCTCCTTAGTACTAGCTAGGCCTTACCGATAATATAATACTAGTATAGCTACTTTAGGATTAATAATCCTTTTATATTAATCCTATCCGTAGTAGTGGTAGTTTAGGTAATAGTAGTTATCCTAATATAGTATAGCTAGTAATACTAGGTATCTATATTTACCTAATCTTTTTAGAGCTTAATAATTACTTACTCTAATAATATTAAAGAAGCCGGTTAAACTGAGCTAGCTAATAATACTACTTTTAAAAAATAGTAGACGTAGCTTCTAGCTAGGTATTAGTAACCGTTATTATCTCTTATTCTATTAACTAGTCTAATATTCTAGATTAACTACTCTTTAGACGTATTAAGCGCGTAGTAGTATATAAAAATATAGGACGTATATCTATTAGATATATATTAACTTAGTTAATCTTCTTAGTTTCTAAGTCCTATAAATCCTCTATTTTAGAGGTAAGGTATTAAATACTTTTTATTTCTTCTAAATCGGTTATTAGAGTGGTTATTAGCTTTATAAACTAGTAGACTTCTCTAATATTAAGAAGCTAGTTCTTCTTTAATCTCCTTCCCTTTATAAGGGTTAAACTATCTAGTTTCTTAAGAATTAGTTCTTAATTATTATAAACTACTAAAATTCCTTTATTAGTAAGTTTAGATTAGGATATAAGGTTTATATATAAGTTAGGTATATATATAGTATTAGATAACCTTAGATTCCTCCTATTTTTAGTACTATTATTAATAGTAAGTATAACGTTACTAATTAGGCCCTTAACGCTCTTTATACCTAGCGCTATATAGATACTAGTACTATATAGCTTACTAATCCTTAGTATAAAGTACTTAGGGGAGTATATTATAAATAAATTATATATAGTATTATATATCTAATCCTTTATATTTAATAAAGATATAGTTAGTATAGCCTAGATTAATATTATAAAGGTATTAGTTATATTAATATTTATACTAGCTAGAGCTAGTTTAGGATACTTTTACTAGTACTTCTCGATAGTATAGCCTCTCTTACTATAGTATATATAGGTTAGGACTAATAATTTAGGCTTATCCTTACCTTTATCTTTCTTACCTTTAAATTTAGTATTAGTAACGAAAGTAGACTTAGAGGACTTAGTATTACTACTTTTAGTAGTAAAAGCTTTAGTAGCTTTCTTCTTACTAGAGAGTACTTTTTCTCCTCTATATAGCTTATTATAGATATAGTCGAATTAGTAAAGATTAATTAGATTAGTAGTCTTACTAACTAAGGTGTTAAAGTTAGATCGCTATATATACTACTCTAGGCTATTAAGGTAATATATTAATTTAATATATTTCTTAACTTTATCGGCTTCTTTAGTAGTATACTTACCTTACCGAGTAATAAGCTTATTATTCTATAAGGACTTAAAGAACTTAATTAGATTAGAGATTAATCTATACTTTAAGCTAATTATCTTCTTAATAGCTATTACTCCTTCTTATATAGTAAAAACTTCTTTAGTATTATATTAGTCTTTAAGAGACTTCTATATTCTCTCTAACTCTAGATCTTTAGAGAAGCGGAGGTTCTTATTAATCTTAATACTAATAGTATTTATAATTATTAATTATATATTACCCTTTAGTACTTTAAGAGAGTAGTACTAAGGATAGTAAACTAATAGGCTTTCTACCTAGCCTTTAATAACTTATTTAAAGAGGTTTTAGTTTATTAATTACTTTATATTTTAGGTTTAGATACGATAGTTAGCCTTACTAATAAGTAATAGGAACTTAAATTAAGCTCTTTTTCTTCCTAATTTAGTTATATCTTTAATAAAAGTAAGATATCTAATAGTAGTAGCTTCTTACTAAGTAGCTAATTAAGTAGGTATCTACTCTTATATAAAGAAAGTAGTTTATTCTCTATTATAACGAAAAGATAGTTCTTTATTAATAAAGTTATTATTCGGAGTTTAAATATACTTTCTAACTAGCTACTTACCTTTATTAGTAAAGCTTAATCCTAGTATAGGGTTATACTTAATTAAGATAGATAGAGTACGTTTAGTAGCGAGTTCTTACTTAGTTATAGTAAGCTCTCTTTATAATACTCTTATTTATATAGTTTATTACGCTTATAATTACTAAATTTACTATACTTATATTTATAGGGACTTAGTTAACTTAAGGTTACCTATTAGCTAAGCTCTAGGGTCGGCTTTAACGAATTAATCTTAGCCTTAATCGTTATTATTATTATCGCCTACTAGAGCTTTATCCCTAGAGTCCTTACTATTACTACCGTTATCGGTAATATTATTATTATCGTCCTAAAGGGGATTATAATAAGGTAGAGAAGGGCTTTAGTTAGAAGGCTCTCTAGGTTAGGTAGTAGTACTTCGAGTATTAGATACTATTCTAGAGATAAAGAGGGTTTTATAAAAGAAGTATAAAGTATAAAAGCTTTATAAAAAAGTGCTTAGAGGTAAGTAAGTAGTATTTCTAGTATAATCGAGTTAAACTAGGCTTATAACCTATTAAATAATATACTATAGAAATAGTATACTAAATAGCATATAGTAACTAAGATTTATATCTTTTATAAAGGGGTAAAAATGAATTATAAAACTATCTATCCATCTAAACTCCTAGGTATAAAGCTATATTTATAGCTTTATTTCTACCCCTATAGGTTCTATCTATTTCTTTTAAAGAAATGGCGGTATTAGTACTAAGTACTAGATTCTCTAAGATTCTATTAACTAAAAGCAGTCTAAATTAGAATATAGGCATCCGATTCAGGATACTCGACGATATATAGTGGAATGTATAATAGGGGTGTCAAACTGTATCGACGCCGCTAATCCTAATTCCGTAGGAGTCTCGTAAGACTCGGCGCTTCAAAAGAACTATTCGTATACACGAATTGGGGTATGTATAAAGTGACGTATGCACGAAATCAATTAGGGTTTAGCGTTGAAAAAGGACCCAATTTTGGATGTTAATTATAAAGAATTAACTTGGGTTTTTAACAGAAGCAGGTCGACTCACCCCATCGCTTAGCCTTGACCACTATCAGGACTCACCGAGTTTGCCAGGTACCACGGATACAGCGCGAGATACGCTGAACCAGGAAGTTATTGCCTTGTTTGTCGCCTTAGAAATATGATATGTGTGGTGATAGAGTTACATAGAGTTGGGGCAGATATGGTGTGGATATATAGATGGAAGTAGGCAACATCATATTTTTAACTCTTTGCCGAGTTTCTACTTTGTTGCTAATCAACTACAGATGTCACAATTCCGTACCACAAAGGCCTTCTGATTGTCCACCAAGAGCGATTGGTTTCCTTGCATCTTTGCAGGTGTTCCCAACCGGTAAGTTTCCGAGAGTTAGTTTGTCGAACCACTCAGTACCTAGGCTCTTGTTCCTCAATTGGTAACCACTCTAGTATAAATCTTACGGCCTGGACCTTCAATTGGCGAAATCTCCCGGCATCCTATCGACGCCTGAGACTCTCAATCTTAGACAGTAGGAGGCTTTTAAGGCCCAGGCGCTGAAAGTTTTATCGAAATTCTCTGTTAAAAGGCGATGCAAATGCAGTATTGGTCACCACATACCACACACTCTCAAATTCTTTTGCTAGAGGATGGCTGTGAAGCATTCGCTCAGGGAGGCCTGTATACATATCCAATGCTGCCTGCAGATTATGGATAACAACCATTTGCCTATATATATGAAATGTACGACAAAAGGTTATCGACCCCAAAACGAAAACGAAAAAGCGCAATAGCTGAAATGAGAGGGACCAGTCTCCCTTCGATAAAAGTCAACCAAAAATCAGCAATGTCCAGTATCGGAAGCAAGATGCCACAGCTATCGTTGACCAGGTCTTTCACCTAGTCATAGGTAGAGTCAATACAAGAGCAATGCATTAAATGATGTATAACGGCGTTAACAATGATGAAATACCGGCAGAGGCAATGAGGAAAGAGAAGGCAAGATTGAAGAACCAAGCCGTAGATAAGGAGTCCGAAAAGCGAGAAGGAGAAAAAGGTAAACGGAAAGAAAGAAAAACGTGGAGAAGAGTAAGAGAGAACAAATGGCAAAGAAAACAGATAAACACAACCCACGTGTGTACTGTACAGGGTCTCAGAATCAGGACCGTGCCTGGCCACCAAAAACCATCATTCCTGTCCAAGACGATCATGAATAGGATCTAACCACCAGGCCAATCATTCCCCCAGGGAGGAAGGAACAGCTCCTAGCGCTGTCTGCTTGCACATCCCTGAAAACACAGAACGTAGCTCCAAAGACATGCATGACAAGTAGAAAGGAATCGGAAATTTTGAAGAGCTACCGTGTAGCTTTGACGTAGTTCTAGTCCTCTACTTTTTGCGGTTGGCTCGGCGGGCTGCGAGATCGCCCTCAGCGAGCCATTTGCTGGCGTTCACCAACTGGACGATATTGACGAACTGCTTGAAGGCCATGATGGGGAAAGATATGCCGGTGATGATCCATGGCCAGGTGCTTTCGAGCTTGTTCGCACGCGCCATCTCGAGGGCGCCGGCGCTCCAGGGACTAGCGAAGAGGCTGGCTGGCTCGGGGTGGGCGGGGTTTCCAGGCTGGGCGGAGGACAGCTGGGAACCGGAGACGGGCTGCAGGAGCGAAGGGGACAGGGTCGGTGAGGAGAAAGACAAAAGGTACAGGCCGATGAAGAAGGCTTCGTTGGCGGTACAGCAGATGAACAGGACGACCTAATAGAATAATACGGATAAGCTCCGGGGAACGCAAAATAAGTTCGCTGCAGTCGTGCCTTACCTTGCTGGTGTAGTACTGGTACATGATCCAGCTACGGCTAGGATCGACCTTCTTATGGCTCTGGCTGGATCCGCCCATGCTTAGAGTAGCGTACATGTGCATGTAATGGCTGGCCATGTCCAGGCTGATGAGACCCTGGAAGAGGATGGCCCACCGGGGCCAGGCGGAGCTCAGGAAGACCAGGAGACACGCGGTGGTGCAGCGATCGGTAACCATGTCGAGTATTGCACCGAAGCTGGTGGATTGGTTGAAGTATCGTGCCGCATAACCGTCCAGGGCGTCCAGCAGACAGGACACCGTGTAGAGGAAGGAGCAGGTCCGGGGGTGGAGGGGCATGTAGTATAGGGAGGCCAAAGTCAAAAAGACTCGGGAGTATCCTGGGGACGTGTTAAACCATATTGCAACTCGAAGCTTAAAGCCACATCAGCGGGGCATCCTACCGATAAGATTCGGAGTGAAAAGGAAGATGTTTTCCTTGCTTTCCTCGCTCTCTTCCCGTGCGGCGGATCTGGCGCTCTTCTTGGAAGAGCCGCTTTTTAAAGGTGTCGACACGGAGTCATTGCTAGGTGAATCTTCGCTCTCCTCGGCGAGGGAAGCCTTTTGTCGTCGTGTTCTTGCGCTCATTGTGATGTGAAAGGGATGTGACTGGTGAACTATTTCTCGTATAGGTTGGGACGTATGGATACCGGATAGTTGATCTAGGTGGTGTCAGCTTCGAGGTGTAATGCAGATGTAGTAGGGACAGAGAACACACCTTGTCAGCGGGATAAGAATAAAGCGAATTCCCTCAGGATAAGGATAGGAGGCGTCCAGGGATCAAGGAGAAATTTCAACGATAAGGGGAGATAAGCGTGCTTTGTTGACACGCACTTGAAACTTCCAAGGTTAGTAAAATTCAAAGAAGAAAAATTCAAAGAAAAGAAGGGATGAAATAGGGAAGATGAAACGAAAGGAGATTGTGGAATGTCTTGCGGGTTACTCGGAACCTTGGACTTGAGCTTTCCCCACGCGGTCCACCTGGAGATGATCGTGAGGTTTTGAAACATGCAAGTGTCAGAAATTGACGCTGTTTGTGATTTTTTTTTAAAAAATATTTAGTCCTCGAGGCAGATCGTAATCATATCTTAAGTGTGACCTATAATCCTGCATAATGTGTTTTTTTTAGACATTGATTATATACGACTAGCCTACTCCGTAGAGGCAAAAAGAATATGTACAGAACATAACCACCAAATATGCAGAGTACAAGAAACCCATTCATGTCCGTGACCTGCGCGGATCAGTGGCATCCTGTCGACGCCACTCGCGAGACTCCCTAGTACCCATACTACCAACGCCGCCCTCGAGACGACGCTCCCACCCACCGAGACGAACAACAAGACAAGTAGCATTATCACCTTCCTTGGTGACCTCAGTCGAAAAATTGACCACATCACGCGCCCCCTGCTCCGGCGTTTTGGATTCCTTGACGATGTCAACGACCTCCTGGTCAAGCAAGGTTCCGCTGATGCCGTCGGATATCAAAACCAAGAACGAAAACTCGGCAGGGCCAAGCTCTATGCGCTTAAGTTCGGGTTCGGCAGAGACTCCGATGCGCTTGGAGTGGACATCTCCGAAAGCGCGCGTGTTGGCTAGCCCGCTCATGCGTTCTTCGCCGAAGGAGTCTGTTACAAAGCTTGTGGCGTACCGTCGGAGTCGAGTGGCCTCGACCGGGGAGGAGGGGTGGTGGTTTGATGTGATGGGGATGGCTTGGCCAGTTTCTGTTGAGCAGAGGAGCATGCGGGTATCGCCGACATGGGCAACTAGGAGGCTTGATGGGGCGATGGGGTGCCAGAAGGGGGTTGGCGTTGGGGTGGAGATCATCGCGACACTTCCAGTGCTACCACCCTTGAACCGGGCGCTTCCGCCGATCTGGGGAGATCGGGTCATGCTGGGCCTGTGAAAGATTTCATCTTCGTTCAAAGGTCTCTCAGCTCGGACTAAATCGTCGTCTCGCTTAGCCGCTTGAGCGTTGACAAAATCTAGATCCGCACGCAGGAAGGCGTACTCCACGACTTCCTCGATGGAGATGTGGTTTTCAATGCTGGGGTCGGTGGACTCGGTGCCATTGTAGGCGAAATGCGGCGGCTTGAATCTCTTGAAGTAGCCACCAACTACCCGTCTCCAGGTCTGCACAAGATATTTCTCTAGGTCTCCGATTCTCCGTCGGTCGCCCTCCTGCATCACAGGTAGTTCGCTAGTGGTGGGTGGCACCTCGGCACCAGGTCGTAGGCTGGACCGAAGTTCAATATCAAATGCTGCGTTCTGAATATACTCATGCAGATAGTCCCTCAAGAAAGAACTACACTCTGATCCGCCGTGGCCATCAAAGACACCGAAATAAAAGACTTGTGGATCTCCACTAGCTGTTTCGGCACCGCGCGATTCCCGGGGGTGGGCCAAAGGATCATGTTTATTAGATCGCCTAATCGTTAGCGAGGTTGGAGCTCGCTTCGCAAAGGCTGGGATGTCAATGACGCCGGCTTGGTACGTGTCTTCATTCGAGGGGCGGGTTCCACGGGAGGTGACGGCGCCGAAATGGTGCTTTGCGTTGCGGAGTGGAATCCGGACAACTGTTGTATCACGGTCTATTAAAGCTTGGAAGGCAGCTGGCGATTGTGGAGTATCTCCAGTATGAGGTATAGAGGCGGAGCGAGGGAGCTTATGAAATGGCGAGGACGGACCACGGGGATCCGGATGAAGCGAAGATGACGGTAGGTGGGTGAGAAAGTAATCGCGGAACTGTGGTTGTTTTCTAACTGTTGACTGACCAGGCAGCGCAGACTCGGTACTGTAGCATTGCGCTCGACGAAGGAGAGCAAAGCCTGGGTTGTGTTAGCTAGGTCCTTCAAGGATCTTCACGCAGATAAGCAGATAGCTCTGGTCGCACATACTGTAACAGTTGGCCGAGGTCCAGACCCGGCCTGTTACTCGCCTCGCTGACAGGAGAGTCATTGGCCCATCGAAGTATAAGTAAATAGCAGGTAGGAAAAGAGGGTTAAAGGGACTGGGCGTGGGGAGAACGCATATGGCCCGAGCGTGGCAGATAAGACTCGGACCGGCACTTTCTTTCCGTGGGATTAGCTCTTTAGTGCGGTTTCCACTACAGGGCTATATACATTTATGTATGCTGACAATGGCATATTTTACCGACTTAACTGAAGCCATGTACATAGGTTATACACAGGTTATGATAATTTACCTACACCCCCGTGAAGATCGTTTATGTGAAACATTGGATGAAAACGTTGATACTAAGAAGTGGATATCCTTGAGATCCACTTCAGACTACGAGGACTACAAGAAGGGTGAGGTATTCCATATTTGACGTAACTCCATTCACAACTAAACAAGGCAACAAGATGCTAAATCACGCTGCTAAAAACGATCATATTGGTAGCAAGGCCCACTGCTGACGTCCACGGAAGTGGACGAAAGAAGAGACAAATGGCACACGGGAGTGGCCGAGCAAGAAAAACAAAAAAAAAACAACGCTGAAAGAGTGGCACCTACCGGGTAGCAGAGCCGTCCATTATGTCCAAGCAAGACGTCAGGGGGATCTGCCTTCAGAGAATGTGCCAGGTTAGATTTCGAAAAAAAAAAACGGATGTACTCGGGGATGAGCATCTAGATAGCCTTAGTCCGGGAGAAGAGACTGCTGTAAACGGCGTCCACGACGGGTTGGGCGGTGATCTGCTTTCCGCCAAAGTATCGGCCATTGAGGCCCTTGATGGCATTCTCGCCACCTTGAACGCGGTCGAACTTCAGGTAGATATCTCCCTGGGAACTGACATCTAGTGAAATGTGAACAACGTGGCCGTATTTCTCCTCACACTCCGAGCGGACATCCTCCTCAAGTTCCTTGATCCAGGCTTCACCGGTCTCTCTGTGAAGATGTTAGTTTTGATTCTCTCATGATGAAGTTGAGGAAACTTACTCGGCGGGGTCAAACATATTGCGAAGCAAAACACACCGACTAGCCATGTTGACATTGATGGGAAGTGGCTTCGTCTCGGTCTTGGGTCGGAGGAACTTCTGACGGTCGTCGACAGAAGGTTGGGCATCATCTGTTCGTGCAAGCTTCCTCATCAACGCATCCCTAGAGTAGTTGTTGAAGTTCACACCAGCAACGTCCGTATCGTCAAGCGCACTAGCACCGGCGCCCTTTTCGGTTTCCCTGCCACCAGCACGGTCAAAGTTGTTGGAGCCTCCGGCTTGAACGCCACGGCCTCCCTGGCCGGAGAATGAAGAACCCTGGAAGTTTGATTGGTTTGTAGATGAAGCACCGGAGGGGCGATTGGCGTGAGCGTCAGGGGTGAACTTATCATTGCCGAGGCCAACACGAATAGCTCGTCCAGCAAGTTCAAATCCGTTCATCTTTTCCAAAGCGTCCCGAGCTTGTTCGGGGTTGGCGAATCTGGTAAAAAGTCAGCAAGTGAAAACGCCAAGAATAGAGAGGGACAAACGTACTGAACGAAGGCATAACCCTTGCTTCTACCGGTTTCATCCTTTTGCAACTGAACAAACTCGAGCTCGCCGAATGGCTCGAAGACATTGGTGAGATCGTCTTCGGTAATGCTGAAATGGACGTTACCAACATAGAGCCTGTGGAATGGTGCAGTGTGTTGATTGCCTGCAGTAGCCTCGGGGTTGCGAGCTTGGCGGTTCTTTTCCGCTTCGGTCAATTGCGCAATGATGGGGATTCCTAAGAGCATCTGGCCAGTGAGTCGGATGGCGGCGGTAACGGACTCCTCGTTTTTAAACTCGACGTAACCGACACTACACGTATATTAGCAAGTGCTTGTATAAGACAATGGTGTGAAAACATACCCTTTGGAGCGTCCGCTGACACGATCTTTGACGATTTGAGCATCTTTAACGGGGCCGGCCTTTTCAAAGAAGGTAAACAGATCCTTGATTCTCAGACGAGCAGCAAGTTGCTGCACAAAGATAGTGCGCCTGTCACGTTCATCCTCATTAAGTTCTGGAGATTTTCGGCTGGAAGATCCACGGCGGGCATCCATGTCACGGCGGGGGTGTCTTTCTTCCTCACGCTGGCGGCGATTAGGCCGGTAGTGGCGATCATCATAGGGAGAACGGGAGCGGGAACGAGCGCGACCTCCTCCACGATAGAAGTCACCGCTGGAGTGGTAGTTGTCACGGTCACGGCGAGGACGGCGTCGCTCAGATTCACGACTCTTGCTCCTCTTTCGGCTTCTAAGGCTTCCGTTAGCACTAGCAGTGTCGCTCTTCATGACTTCATCGCCCTCAAGATCTCGATCAGGGCGGCGGTCACGGCTGTGGTCGCGGCGGCGGCGTCTGTCGCGGGAACGATCACGGCGCTCGCTGGGGTCCGCGCGGGAGTGGTCATCACGGCTTTCCGAAGTGGTTGGGGCCTCGGCGGGGGCGGCCGCAGTAGACTCAAGGAGAGCCTCTACATCAAGTCCAGACATTTTGGAAGGTAGCCTGTCGTTGATCGGGGTAGAAATATTGATCGGGGAAGGGATATTGTCACTTTGTAGGGGTCAGATGGCGGAAGGGGACGCAGAGTTGGTTTTCGAACCCTTGTGATGGGATGGATCAGCGGACTGTTCCGTTGGTTTCCGGCGCGTTTATGCGCTTTCCGGTTCTTTCTTGCAAGGTTGCGCTACAAACGCGACAAATTTTCGAGGGAGTTGTTGAAGTACTTGAGTGTAGGTATAGTATTTAAATAATTTGGTTGGTCGCAACGCCCAAGAGGGACGAGGCGGTGAGTGGGCAGAAATCACGTGCCGTCGGAGGAGATTTTTCTCCAGGAGGCCTTTGGGGCTAAATTCTGCCCATGGCGAGATCCTGCGCCGAGCCCCGAACTTGGCCTTAACCTTAATTAATGTTGGCTACTTCTGTATTTACTTCCATAATAAGTGCATACATTATCTCGAGAGAATCTGCCTTTTCGTTTCTCTGGCCCTCCCCTCACTTTGTCTGTCCGACGCTCTGGAGGGTTGCCTTTCTTTCAGATCATCTGTGACCCTATAATGGTGACAAATGCCCACTTATGCGTAGAATGAGTAGGCACCTGAGGAGATGTGGAAACGACTGAAGCTTGCAGGAAGCACAAAGTATGAAGATATCGATATCATTTGCTTGCATTATGATTAACGGTCATATACACTGATAAGTGATGCTTGTTAAAAAGAAAAGAAATCAACTCCGTCTTGCATCCCACAAGAGATGACATGACGAAGTCTACTGTACAAGAAGTAGACGCCCGAGACCAACCAGAAACTCCACAGTAGCCAATATACTTGAAAAGTACTGATTAGCAGTGACTCAATCGTACTTGGCGTTAAATCATGACTAGAGGACTGGTGACAGCCCTATGCTGATGCTTGGATTCATTGTGCTCACTGAGCCTTCACGCCCTTTGGGGCTGGGGACACCAACTCGGTGCCGAAGACTTGATCCCAGAAGCGACTAGTCACGCCAAAGCCATTCTCGAAATCGGCGAAATGGTGCGCGAGGTGGTACTTCTTGAGCTCCTTGTAGTACGAAGGGAGACTAGGTTGATTGTTAGCATGGATTCATTGTATCAGAGATCGAGTTCAACTTACTTGCGGTGGTGCAGGAAGTAATGGGTGAGATCATAGCAGATATACCCGAAGACGCCGCCACAGAAAACCGACGTAGCCGCGTACCAGTTGTAAAAGAAGACCGCGTGTGCCAGCTTCCAGAAAGGAGCAGCCAGTACCACGAATAGTGTCGGTGGCATAACAAGGCGATACTTGTCCATCGGGAGATAGTGGTGAATACCATGGAGCAGGAAGTGCAGGGTAAGACCAACACGGTTGTCCGGAAGCCAGTGATCAATGTGGAAGAGGAATCGGTGCATTAGATACTCAATCAAAGTCCAGAGGCACACGCCGCCGGTGAAGTAGGAGGCAGCAGCAGTGGCGCTACCCAGTCCGGTAGCTCCCACCGTTATTCCGTAGGCAACACATGGGAACCAGATACTTGGCACGACGTACCACGCGGTTTTGCTGAGAGGCTCTAGGAAGTTACCGAACAGAGGAGCTGACTCCCCTCCCCGGTAGTGACGAGGCCGATGAATCTGCTCCAAGTAGAACTCCTTGGAGAAGTTGCTGTACCACAGTTGCATCAGAAGCGGCTTGTTTAAGTCGAGGAACTTGTGGGTTTTGAAGTCCTGGCTATAGTCGGTGTCGATCGACAAATCCTCCTCCCGCGACATTCCAGTGGTTTTGTAAACGGGGCCAGACTCAGTTTCAGCCACAGTTTCGATGACAGTTGTCGTTGTGGTGGTCGTGGTTTTGCCAGGCGTGGATACATTGGAGACAAACCCAATGTGGTGCTCCTCCAATATTTCATAGGCAGTGTCGGTGTGTTCGTGGGAGATTTCGTCCTTCATGATATCTGTCGCATCCTGACCGGCATATTCCAGAATCAGGTCACCACCACCGGGGTGCGCGTCGAGGAAATCAGTGACATCGTAAACCTTAGGCCCTAAGGTGATGTAGCATGACTTGGCGGTGTTGTGAGATCCGACTTCGGCGGAGGTAAACGTGGGCAGAACTTTCCCAGGCATGTTGACGGAGAGGTGATAGATAAGCAAAATAAGAAAAATAGGGAAAATAGGACAGGATGGGAGATGGAAATCCGAGAGGCAAGGCGGCAATAATAAGAATTAATCAGGGGAGGCGTGGCGTGACACCCAAAAAAAAAAACAGAACCAGGGATCCGCTCCCTCCCGGGGCCCTTGGAAAATTTCGAATTCTCAACTTGCCATTGGATCAGGCCACAAGTTTAAACAGGATCCACATCAAAGTTGGATTGATATGTGTTGTCTGTTGCATGAGAATCCTTGCAATATACTTAGTTTGAGATCAAAAATGCAAGGTACCAGGTTTTGGACCCATGCTGTACCGTTATGTATATAACTCCATATTTTACTAATTTTATATCCGTGGGGCTGTTACTCCGTACATATTAGCCACATTGATGAGGCGCTGACCTCGGGAGGAAATCGCGGTCCAGGCTTAGCTTAGCTACTCAGCCGCGGGCTACGCATGTAGGTACCCTCAAGTTCTATTATAATTTGCTCTCTAATAAGATCCTACATATTGAGTCTCATGTTTGGCTTGATTTTTGCATACCTAAGGGTAACCGAGTCCACTGGACAGTAGATCGACAAGATGGTGGTTATATACACAGGAGTGTGTGTTGTCGTGATGTGTAAAAGTTACTAGATACAAAATCAGAGCCAACATTATTGATTTTCATATCAAAAAAAATGGTAAAGGCTAGCGAAATAGGAACACCAATCAATGAGATCTGTCAAAGGCTGCATCTTGCCCAGGTGTTTACCTCGTTCTGAAGCTAGAACCATTGACATGTAGGAAGAGTAAGTAACCTCCGTCCTCATGTACAAAGTACGGAGTACTTTGCAAACAGATCAGTTCCAACTAGCCCAATTTAGTTAGTGAAAAGTATCACACAGGCTATACCGAGATAGGAATAGATAGGACGACTATACCCAAACAGGCCACATTTGTCAGGTTAAACTCCCGACAACATAAGCCGCTAGCTCCTTAGACGGGTTTCTCAGCAATCCTTTCCTGATTCCAGAGTTGGGGGGCCCATTTATCATACTGGTTTGTCGTTTGCCACCCGGTCGATCGGTTTAATGTGAACACGAAAATCCGCAATCGGACCCCATATTGGCTCCATTAATGGAGACGAGCCCCATAAGTGTATCGGCCTGACAGGAACGAAAAGCGTGATCCTTCGGGTAGAAACGAAACCCCATAGGGGAAAGATCAAGTGCAAAGGCCACCCTAGCACACCCTAGCAGCTATGTTGTATATACAAAGTACAACATACAACATATTACAACATACTAGTACACAAGTACGTACTCGGTACTTACAACTATTGTATACATATGTATTCAGTGTACTCCGCATGCTATAAGACAATCTCTGTACTCCGTACGCGCCCGGCTCTCGGCTTATGTCTCCACTGAGAGTTTAGTGTTATCCTACGCGGCACGCGGGGCTATGGCCGGAACGATTACTTCCAACGCTAACCATTTTATTTATCGGTCTTTGCATGGTCGATTCCTTTTTCAAGCAGGGATTAGACATCACACTAGTTTGTAGTGGATATTTCAGCCCCTCTTCTTTCCCACATTCTCTACATTCTCTTTTCTCATCTCTTTTGTACTTGTACTCTTTCTCTTTTCCATCATACGATATACCCCTTCCACGCTCACTTCCCTTCCTCTACGCTCCATAATGTCGATCGCAGGGGACTGGTCCCCCGAGAACTTAATTCTGGCCTACCTGCAGACATTAGCGGCCACCAAAAAGACCCTTCCTTATGGGCAGCCCGTCGTCGCCCACGCTTCCGTCAATCACATTGACTCGGCTTCACTCGTGCGGCTGGCCGCAGACATCGGCCCGTATATCGCCATACTACAAATTCCAGCCGATGTCATCGACGACTGGTCCAGCGATACCATTGAACAGCTTCAGTTTTTATCTAAGAAACATCGATTTCTACTGTGGGAAGGAAGCAAGATTCTGAACCCTCTGGTGAATTTCATGGGCAGAGCGGATGCTCCGTTGGAAACAAAGCAGGCTTTGGCAGACTTGATCAAGAAGTCATACACCAGTGGCCCATTGAGGACGGCGACGTGGTCCAATCTGGCCACCTCTTGGGCACCCGCAGCTCCAGTTGACCAACAAGAAAATGATATATTGATCCCAACCTTGAGATTGGCCGCCCGCGAGGCAGTTGCGACAACCGCAAAGATAATTCAAACCGAGATCTCTGCCGAGATGAATGACTACTCCTCGAGTGAGGAACTGGAAATCGCCACCCCCTCCACGGAAACAAGCAACGGTTGGAAAGAATTCAGTCCGAATGGTATGGGATCGGCATTACGGAAATCGTCAACCATCTCGGTCACGACTGAGTCCGTGACTCTGCACGCGCACCTGCACGCAGATGACGGTGTCCCAATTCCCCCGCAACTGGCCCGCAGCGTTGCACTCTGTCTACCTGGCACAATTGACACCGCATTTACCCCCGAATTCCGCCAAAGTACGATAGTCGCCGCATGTGCCAACTCCGACTTCGTCATCGGATTCGCAACGGAGGAGCCCTTTTTCGTGAACCACCGAGGAAACACTATTCTTGAATTGGCGTTATTCGATGGCAACGGGAGTCCCCAACTAGGTCTTAACGCTGCCAAACTCGCTACCTTGCCTTACCTCAACGAAGACCGAAAATCACTCGGTGTGTTCTCTCTTGTATCACCTAATCTCAGCCTCGGCTTTGAGTTTGATCCTACCTTCAAGCCTGATGGAATTACACCCTCTGGCCCTGACTCTGAAACTCCATACACTGCGCAATACCTATACTATATAGTCAAACAAGCGGTAGCTCTTCGGGAAAAGAATCGACCAGAGCATGAAAGCACCGGCCTTGGAAAAGGAACACCAGTGGGCCCCAAAATCATGCACTTTCCAGTGGTTATTGTTGTATAATGTAACACAGCTGCATACTTGCTGGCCGTTGGCAAGTTTTGATATCCTCATCTTCAAAGGTTGGCAACTTCGGAGTTGAGTGTGTATGCTTTAAGCCCATCTTGTTTTACTTTTTGCGACCCGCCAAAATTTCCAAAATTCGCTCGTGTCGGTATTTACACCAAAAGTGTCTTATAAATATACCAATGAATTTGATGAACGATAAATGACTGGCCTAACCTGTGCACGTGCTCTTTCTAGAAACCCGAGGCAAAACAATCTGCGAGGAAAAGAGATTTACGCCTGAATTATCAGGCACAATGACCATCATTAGTCATCTTTTGGGAATCGCCTCCCCTGGAGCGCCAAGGTGGACTTGGGTTCAACAGTGAAGTGCTTTCACCTCTGTAGACATCCTTTTATCTTCACTTGGAGCCTCTGTACATTAAGTTTTATCTTTTGCCTTTATAAATCTGATCATGGAATCAGATTAGTGTTTGATTGCTAAACAATTGACCTCATCCATTCGAAGGGAACACCAACTGTCGTCTTCATGGTGAACACTTGAGACCGGAAAAAACTATTACGACAGTACAAAACACCACTCCTTGGACAGAATCCTATTTATTATTTTACTTCCAATGTTTTACCTTTACAGCCACAATCTCACGCCATATCACAGTCACAGAGACCTTCGGGGAACCCAACAGCCATGAACCCAGCCAAAGTCCGAGGTCATCAAAAGGGGGTTTCTGGTCAACAGGACCTCCAAGAAAATAACGAGAAATCACCGCTTAGAGTTATATCTGCAAAGGGTGATCTGATTCTCGAGTATATCGCTCCCGGTGACTCTTTATTGTCACCCACCAGGCACAAATGGCGGGTAGCAAGCGAGCGTCTTGCCTCTCACAGTCCATATTTCCAAGCACTATTGGACCCCACCAAGTTCTCCGAGGGAAGGCAATTCAATGCCCAAAAGCAAGCATGGAATGAAACCCAAATACCAGACTCAACTTCACAGCATGCGCTACCAACAGTCAGGCTTCCCAGCGTCCATTCTACCAGCATGTGCGGGGAAGATGCCATCGAGTTATTTTTGAAGATTCTATGCCTTGATTCTTTTGACGAATCCGAAAGAGCTGTGTTTGAAAATGAGTTGAAGATCCAGTCTACGTCGCTTGTTGCGAGAATGATCGACCTTGCCGATTCATTGAATTCTCCTCGTGCTGTCCAGGATGTTCTGCAGAAGGTTGGATATTTATATGGCAAGTCGAAGCCTGCACTCCTTGCCAGGTTTAATGCAGCTTTGTTATCAATGAAGGAAGATCGGATTCGACAAATCATCTTCATATCTACCTTCCTCAATGACACAAGACTCACTAGAATCATGACCCATGCCCTTTTGGTTGTGGGCTCCAAGTTCTGGATAAACGGGTTGGATGCTCCTGAAGAGGAATCTCTGCGCTGGAAATATCTGCCAAACGGTTTAGAAGGTGGGTTTCCGAAGAGTGCATCCTAATTAGGTACTTTTGGCTAAATAATCTTTTCGCAGAGGAAATCTATTGTCGACGTCAATATGTTTTGAATACCATCACCGACCTACAGGCTCATTTTCTTCGAGTCTATGGGGGTCTAGAAGAAACCGACACTGCAAGGTCCGCAGCAAACAACAGAACGTTGGGCGCAGCCTTCACCGCGTCTGCCCATGTGCTTTTTCAATCTCGTCAATTCCAATGCCGAGGTGGATTCAACAACTCCAGCCAGTGCGACCTCTTCCAACTCGGCCAGATGATCCGATTTTTCTCAATGCGCGCCAGAACGATCTTTCTAGGATCAACATTGATAGACCCGGACTTTGACTCAGCTCCAAGCGATAATGACCACACACCTGTCGAGTCCAAGAATGACCAAGCCCCAGGCCCACCATCTGATATTACAGCCATAATCGCCTCTATCAAGCAATATCCCGATTATGCAGTCGACGAAGCTCACACCGGCTGCGGTGTCCGACGCCGAATCATGCCTGCTTTAGAGTGCATCGAGAAATTCGTCTGGGATGACCGCGGTCTCCTTGGTATCACCCCTACGGTCTCAGATACTCATGTTTCAGACCCACTTCGACCCTTGAAATGGACGCTCTGGGCAGACTTCACGCGCAAGAAACACGCGGTCGATATCTCTTTTGCGAGAGTCACGGCTGTGTATTACCCTTCCGCGCCGTCCAAAAACCAAGTCACCCGTTCCACACCCCAAGAAGAACTCGGACGGCTTTTGTTTACTGCTGCTCAAAGGGATTGGAGTGCGGCGGGCTCAGGCTGATGTTCCAACCACTGGATTTAAACTACTAGATTAGTTGTACCACAACTCATGCACTTTAAGAGTCAACGGGGTGACCCCTCTGTACGAGCCTAGACCGATTTGCAACTTCTGCAGACTATATCATGACTTCAACATTTTTTTTAAGAGATGATGGAGCTTGTCATTTCCAAACTCTAGACGTTTATTGACAATGAATGATCCGCGCTAGATTGTGTCCTGATCATAAGCGAGTCAACTCTGAACTATCCTTTCGTACGCTGGAACTGGTCATGGACTGGAGAATAGTACACAACCTGGCCTTAGTTCTCACCGATTGAGGACAGGAAAGTTGCCAAAGATGTCTCTATATGTAATCAATGTATGGCCCTAGGCGAAATACACTCTTTAGTGGCGACTACCCCCCATATCAACACAGAGTAGATACAAACAAGAGAGCACATGCCCTTTTGCCAAGTTCAGTTGATTCCCAACTCTCGTGCAGGTACTCACGTCACAATGACTGGAGAACCATGACCGCGGCAAGTCCGAAATACGACAGAATGATCCAAGAGAATGAGAAGAACATGATTAGTTTCGACCGGTCTGGACTTCGCATATTCTATCCACGGGTGGATTCCGGCTGGCTCCATACATCCAGACATCCAGTGTACATGGATCTCGATGATCTGGTTCTGGGAAAGGGTTAATATCGGAGGTTCTATGGGTGCAAGGAGTATATGTAGACGATGTACTTGGGTTGTGAATTGTAGTGAGAAATTTTGTAAGTTTACATAGCTTAATATATCACACAAATTTCTGCAAATGCCAATAGATATGAAGTATTAAAGTCTCAGTTAAGACAATGTATAGTCAGCTACCCCAGGACAATAGACTCTTGTGTCGGATTGTGACCTGTAGATGGCGCAGTGCGAAAAGTCCAGAGAAACAAGAATCACTTTTCTCTATAGTGCCTAGATGTAGACAGGTGTAGAATTTTCTCTTTCTTTTGATGGCATGCCAATGAAGCGACAGAAGAAAAGAACCCGAATCCAGATAACTGCAGAGATATTTTCCAATTTGATTCTGCGTCCATTTTGAATTTACTTTTTTTTTTTTCCATGTTGTCCCATCCATCCACGCGTATATCAATAGTTCAACATACCGGATCACCCCAGAAGTACCCCATATCAAGTTCCATATTCGGACCAGATGGGAAGAAAGAGCCCGTGATCTGTCCGGTGGCCGGGTCATAGGGGAAACATTCATCATAAGAGCTCCGACCAGAGAGATCCTTCTCCTGTTTGATGAACTGATCGAGTAAATCAGGCGCATCGAGGTCGTAGGGTTCAGGCATCCCGAGAGGAGTTGTGTTGGATTGGTCCATCGAGGAGCAGGCAATTGAGTCCAGCTCGGCGGAGATAGCGTCAACCGCCACTGATGCAGGCATCGTTGCGGACGGGTCAAATGCCACATCATCCGCTGCTGGCTCTTCTGCCACTACAGCGGAGTCTGTGGTATCAGGAACATCGAAGAGGGAGTCTGACTCCTCGGTGCTAGGGAAATCATTCACATTTATTCCAATATGTGGTGCCAGACGGCGGAGGAATCCATCGCAGAGCTTCCAGGCTCTTTCTGACGCCATGTTGGTTTTTGATAGCGTCGACAGCCAGTCCAGGGCCTTCTTTGCAGCTTTGGAGACCATCGTCGCTTTCTCGGGGACGTGTTGGGCTCGGAATGCCAACTCTAGTAGGAGAACAGTAACTGCCTGCATCAGATAATGTAATGTGCACCACCATGGCGACATGCGGTATAGCAGCACTGCGTCTGGGGTATCCGGGAATAGCGTAAGCATGTGGCATGCAGCCTCGATACATTCTGCCGCTGTCTTATTGCAGAACTCATAAGTCTTTTCCTCTTCGGAAGAGGATTGATCCAAGCGACAGAGGCACGGTCGGGTGATTCCGATTTTAGTGCTGTAAAACAGAAACGCGAGGCCCATTCGCTGGCTAATGGGGCATTGGGATGTCTGCGTCGAGGTAAAATCGTATGCAGCAGGGAGATTCATGAACCATGAATCAATTTCAAGCATCAGGCTCTTGATGGTAAACTCGGTGCTTGCCCATGGGGACTGCAACGCTTCCGGGCTGTAGAGTTTCACAGTCATCCGCTTGGAAATGCTGGTCAGGGAGGCCAACTGTAGGAAGTAAAGTGAAGTGCAAGGCGGAAGACTTTTGAGATACTCTGCTCGGCTCATTTTTGTCTCGCCCTCGGCAGGCATATCATTTGAGTCAGAATCAGCCGTTGATTCTAGGTCCTCTGCGCTGTTTTTGGTGGGCATGCGCTCAGTGCCACTAGATGTACGGAGTACAGCGGTGCCTATCAGCCGAGCCACCTCGTCTTTTTGAAAATCACTCTCATCAAAAGGTACAGGCATTGGTGTAGTGCAAGAGCTATCAATGACACATGAGGGACGCCCAGTCATGATAGTAAGTAGATGATCCAGTGTATACAGTGACCACCACACCCGATAGCGTATCTCCTTGGAAGTGTCCGATATGCTCACACCCACGTTGCGCAAATGCAATCCAAGAGCCAGAGCTCCTCGAACTGCACTTCCAGAAAGTTTCCAGGCCCTGCATTTTCCAACATCGTGAGTATATAATAGAACGAGGTACAGGCTGCCAACCTACCGGTTGATATGTCCCGACGCAATCAGATAGAATGAAGTAAGCCCCTCGACTTGCAACTGCTGTAGGTCGGGATGATGGAGGATCTGATCTTCCAAGCTCAAGGCCCGCGCCCTTGAGAAGTACAGTTGATGATCATCATCTTCTTCCTTCCAGTCCGAGTTTGTCAGTTGCCCATATTTAGCCGCAATGGCAAAGATCAGGTTGAGTATAGCGAGCCACTTATTCCCTGGCTTGAGAGAGGGTTGACTGAAAAAGACCTGAAATTGTGGGACAAAGGTTGAAACCCCAATGATTGGAAAGGATGGATGCACCGAAGTCAGATAGGCATTGAGCATTTTGCCTGCCGTTTCTCGTGATGGGACTCCATACATATCACTTTGATCTGCAGTTGGAATGTCCAGATCATCAAGGTAATAATTAGAAGCTACTACCCATGGCTCGCTTGGATTCTCCGGTCGAGGAGTCAGAGTTGGAGAGGGTAGACCATTATCGTCATCTGTGTTGGGAAGAGTTGCAGGCCAGGCCTCACATTCATTGTTGACCTCTTTGCTAAGCCTTTGGAGCCAAGTGATCTCAGAGCTTTTTCCAATGAAACCCGTTGCTCGTGCAGTTTCATCTCTGTTGAAGTCCTCTTCTGTCTGGTCGCCGGATTCCAAGGGACTAACGGATGATGCTCGGGAGGGCGGCGGCTCAGAGCCCGCATGCCATGAAATCCTTCGTTCTCCAGCTGCTGCAAGGCATGTTTCTGGGTTGAATGCCAAGTCAGGGGCCGATTCCTGGTAGTTGTTAGATAACATGGTCAATGGATATGGATCAAACTTCATACCGCAGCCAGGGCAATGTTTACAAGTTGCTCATCAGACACGCCAAAACGATTGCTCAGCTTGCTAATAACATCTTCGTATGCCTGCACCTTTGCGGACAAGCTTGCCAATTGTCTTTTTTTTGTTAAATAGGGGCGTCAGCTCTTGCAATAACACCGGTGCACTCTATATTGACTTTGCATACCGTTTAGATTTCTCCCTTTTACCATCGGTATAGCAGCAGATGATTCCAGCCTCGCGACAATTGCGGCATCCGGACTTGTCTCCGGTGCATTTCGTCTTCCGTTGTCGGCAAGACTCGCACGCTCGTCGAACGTGCCGACGATGAAACCTACCAGGAGAGGTGAAGGCAGATTCAGCTCCTTCCGCTAGTCGCGGGATGGCCATTTTCTTGGTGCCCACTTCAGATTCACCTCGTTGAAGATGAGAAACAGGGTTATCCTGTAGATGCTTTATCAGATAACACTTCTTGGCCTAGAAATAATCATGATTTCGCACTTACCACACTTGACAACTGATTACACGTGTCTGAATCAGCGCATGACAATTTGAAGAGGCTCTGTTGCTCATTCCACGAGGGAAATGGGATGTTACTCATGGTGAACCAGAAAAGATATGATCACTGAAGCTGCTCGCTAAATGTTAGTGGAATTCTTAACTACGTGGTATTCACTCTTTAACTTACTTGGATGAGCAAATTGATTTTGGGCGATGTGTAAGTCCCAGAGAGCTTTTGATGTATATAGAAATGACAATACCAGCAACCGTTTGTTGCCGTGACATGCCAAGTCAAATAGTCAATACAATGGTGTGAGACAAGAGAGTAGGTCATTGGATTTTATAAAACACCCTAGCATTTAACCCATGAGAAGCATAGATCGGGGAAGGATGAAGGAAAAAAGGGTTCGGGTTTCGGACACCGCTGGGAATCTTGAGCTGGTCAAGCCCGATGGATACTCTGTGATGACATCCAATGCTCGTTTAGGGTAATGAGTCAACGCGCACCATTGGCCACCCGTTCACCAAATCAGGAATAGCTATGTGCAGGTTTGCCTCAGTCTCCTTGTAGGGCATGGGGCGAAAGTTCAACGTTTTCATGAGCAAAATATCTTCTTTTGGTTATTGATCACGCTATTTGCCATCAACCAAACAGCCTAGGTGGACTTGGATGGATCTGATTACTCCAAAGAGCATGAAGTATTGGCTTAACCATCAGATTATCTCCCCCGGTGATCCATCCTTTTGACAGGGTCAGCTTTCGGTTGTTAGTACCGACTAGCTTTGGACTCCGATGCAGTGACCAAGGGTCGTGATATAGGATTCAAGCAGAGAATTTAAGCTTCGAACCGTGCAGAGTCGGCAATGCCAACCTTCAGTACGTCAACTCCATGGCTGTTCTTGAAACTCTGAATTGTGTGTTTCAAGGAGCTCATGAACAACGTTGAACTTCCGCAGTCTTGAACTAGCCATCTTGAACAAATCGAATATGAAGATCTCGCCAAATCAACAGTAAATAGTAAATAGTGTCCATGTGGTCCAGACCCGGGACTTCGAAGTCAATCTGACGTTAGACTGTGGCGGCACCGACGTTGAAGCGGTTCGTCCCTGGTTAGCATTCAGGCCAGGACACCTCAATTCGGAAAGAGGATGATAAGCCCCAAGGGGGGAAAAGCTTGACGGCAATTCTCACCTACGTCTCCCGTCTTGGTGTACCCTCTTCTTTGAGTTAATTTGAGCCCAGCCCATAATCCTGACGTTCCATTACGTTCGGATGATTATAACCTTCCAAGGTTCGATTTGATGGACCTAGTGGCCTTGTTTGTCAGGCCTCCAACCCTGCACATGTGATAACGGATAACCAAGGTTATACTAATTGTTAGAACGACCTGGGAAAATGAAAAAGGTATTGGCTTAACACGATCTTGGAAACAATTAAAGAACACCACAATACCACAATCCGAACATCATTAGGAACTCTATACAGTAGTACTCCCAGCCCATTTTTATTCAATGAGGAAGTTCTCCGCAATACTTCGAACATCCTTCGAGAACGCAACGCCCTCACCCTCCATCTCTAGCAGGGAAACACTGTTGATGTCGACATCCACGAAAGGCTTGGTCTTGGTAAAGCGGACACTCATGGGGAAGAACTCATTCTCATCAGCATCAATAGCCTCGAACTCAAAGCTGCCAGAGGCGTTCGACTCATCAACAGCGCCCAGGTTCCAGTCCAGACTGTCACCGGAGACCTCGTAGACCGCATCAAAGCTAGAAACAGCAGGCTCTGTCGTGCCATATGGAATAGTGACAACCACATCGCGGAGACTGTCATCGCCGGTGAGCTCATACTCCACAGTCACGGTGGTGGAGTCAGAGCCCTTGTTAACCCAAACGGTGAATGTGATGGGGAGAATATCGGCATTATCAGCCGAGCTGGCAACGCGCCACCGAAGGACGCCGATGGAGTTGTTGGCAGGGAAGCGCTTGGTAGTGTCCTTCAGTTGGATCACGGAAGAGTTGGTGAAGAGAGCTTTGTCGACATTGGGGTGGGTGCGGAACTGTGCGCCATGTGTGGGAACAGCCTGGCAGTCGAGTCGGAGTTTGGTGAGTGAGGGATCACTGATACGGAGCTGCATGTCACCCTTAACCTCGAAAGACTTCAAGGCTCCCTCGCGAGTAAGTGTAGCTGAGATGGCCTCGGCGATTGTGAGTTGGATGGGCTCCCGATCCGCATTGAGCGACTCGCGGGCTGAGGGAATGTCGTGCACTGGAGTCGAAGCTTGCGGAGCCACCAATGGGCTCTCTTCTTCGATTTCGGGGCCCATATCACCCCGGACCTTCTCGTAGATATCCGTTGCCTTTGATTTCTTGCCCAGTTGCATACCCTTGCCGCGAGTGGGAATGGGCCTAGTTATCACGCAGTCAGCAGCAGTCTCGAAACAGTTAAATCTGGAATCAACCACACGTACTTGGCGAAGGACTGTTTCTTCTCGGCCTCGTATGAATCATAAGTGTCAGGCACGGAGGGGCGCGCTGGGGGTGTGTAGACGGGGTAGGATGGAGTTCTTGGGGCTGCGGCACGACCTGTACGAGCAGCCTCTTTACGTTGCATTTCCAGCTGCTTCGCTTTCCTCTTGCGCTCTTCGCTGGCCTCCAGCTCTTTGTTCTACCAATGTATGTCAGCCATGAACTAACCTCGCCGGTAGTTTCACAACATACCCGCTCAATGATCTCCTGGATTCTCTCCTCGTGACTCTCCATTTCCAGGAAGGTCTTGATCTGAGAGAGAGATAGATTCTCCCGGTATCCCATAGTAACCAATTCATCAAAAGCACTCAGGAGCTCAAATGCATTGCGAAGGATCTCCCGCTCGTCTAGGCTCTTACAGATGCTGGTGGTGACTTGCGCAAAGAGATGGAGACTGTCAATGTCTTGGAGAATGTTCGATTGACGGTTGGTGATCAGCACAATATACAACTCGTCCAACGGCTGGTACACGAAGCGCACGTTGTCTTGCTCGACGGTAGTATGCTGGGTCCCGGAGTCCGCCAGCTTGGGGAAGGAGGCAAGAAGGGCTTCAATTCGGGACCGAGAGATCTCCCGGAACTGGCGCGAGAGGACCGCTTTACCTCCGCGGGTGCATATCGACGCTGCAAGAACGACCTATTGTGTGTTGATTAGTCTAATTCCCCCGCGAATTGGATTGAACAAGGGCCTACCATGGTGAGAAAACAGCACAAAAGGGACACCCAAATGACAGTAAAAGAGTGATTGAAGAAGAGAGTATAGAGAAGGATAGAGAAGTGTAGGGTTGACTGGCAGCGTACGCCCTGGTGTTGATGGTTGACAGTGGTAGGGAGCTACTCTGTTCACTTCGGCGGCGGTTGGCCCGTGCATTCCTTTCGCTTAGTCGTCAACCAGGCACCTTTTCTTCACTTCATCTTTTTCCCACACGTTGAATACACTTCATCAACACTCAGTTCATCGTTTCTCTTGCTATTTCTCGTAGGCTTTCTCTTTGTGTATCGCTGAGGAACTTTTTTTCTTTCATTTCCAACTCTCATTTTAACCGCTCTTATGGAACGTTATTGCTGAACTTTCGAATACTGCCCACGACCCCAGAGCACATCTTCACGTGTCTTCTTGCTATGACAACAGCTCCCTTGATCTCATACCCCATAATGGAAGTCCCAGCTACAGGTGATTCTATGGAGATGGCTTCGCCCTATCAAGGGCAGGCTGATGATTTTGACATCGACATCGACCTCATGGAGGACTATGTCTCGAACATGGACAGTGATATGATGGGTGCAGATGAATTTACAAGTACCTCTCAGCCTAACGAACACAACAATGACGCGATCTACGATGCCGACATGGCTGATGGACCATCCGAAGGGTCGATGATCGACGCTGACAACTACGCCGATGAAGACAACGATATTGACGTGCAATATGAGGAAGAGCCATACGAAGAAGAAATGATCGAGACTGATCAGGCTGAAGATGTCAATATTGCCGCCCCCGTCATTCATCTTGAACCTACGGGCAGCAATGAAGACGCTACCAGCACCATTAAGGAGGATGCCACAGTTGCAACTATGGATCCCGTGGAAGCATCACCTCAAGGCTCAAGTGGCTCTTTGAAACTTGCTCCCGTTCAAAATGAACCTCATGCATCTGGAGTTGAGAGCTTTGACACGCAAGCCCAGCTAAGCACGGCTGTTGCTGATGACCTTGCTGAGGAACCATCCGAAACCGTTATCAGCCTCGAAATCAGCGGTCCTAATGGAAAGTCAGAGCTTGGTGAACAGGCTAATGAGATATCACAATCTGCTGTGTCAGAGACTGAGGTAACGCAAGTTCCCAACGAGGACCTGGAGACCAGTCAAATCAAACATTCCGGCGAAGATTCCCACATTGATGACGCTGCGCACCCAGAGGCAAAGCCTGTGTCTGAGGAAAACCAGCCAGTTGCAGATGAGGATTCATCTCTCCAACAGGTCGCATACATAGATGAGCCTCTTCATCCAGTCAAAATTCTCTACCAGGATTGCGAGATAGCTCTGTTCCCTCCCCTTGAAGGAGACCTGGCGGATACCTTCTTTATTGAAGATGAATCTTTGGCTTACGAAAACATTGGTCAAATATTCAAGGCGCTGCGCCAGGTGCTTCAAAAAACAATGGCAGGCAATGAGGTCCTGGTCATCGATATTGACACCCTCGGTATCCAAATGACAGAGGTAAAAACTTTCTCAATCATCCCACATCGGCAGACTTACTGACTTGTCCTCTTAGGACTCTTTCCATACGTCTCAGGTCACGTTGCATCAGATCCTAGATCTTTATCTTAGACTTTGTCGTAACGATGGCACCACCGACCCCGAGGCCCTTTATCTCACGCTGAGCACCAAGCGTGCGTTCCCGGCCGAGATCGCAGATCTCAACGACGCTGCAATTGAAGGCAAGAAACTGTCCGAACTTCATTCCGAGCTTCATGCATGGGATGAATATGATGAGGCCGAGGTAGGTTCTGATGAGGATCTTGGCGCCCATGGGGCTGAGGAGCACGAAGACGAAGTGTACTACACCAATGAGGCCCAAAAAGAGCTTTCAATCACCGAAGTTCAAACTGCTCCAGAGCCCGAAGAAGAGCAAGTGCCAGATAACGAACAGTCTCAGGTCCAGCCTGAAGTTGTCTCCGACGCTCAACCAGATATTGTGCATGCGCAGGATGAGGATGGACCTACCTCTAGTGAGCGGAGCGCCGAGGCTGCACCCAAGTCTGAACCTCATCTAGCCCAGCCCGAGAACAAAGTGTCAGATCACTTCGATGTGTCTCGCCATGTTGAAAGAGATCAGGAACACGATCATGGCCATGGCGATATGAACGAAGAGCACTATGATTCTGAGGGACGGCAGAGTGATTCTACTGCCACGGTAGCTGCACTACCTGTCGCAAGCGAGATCAAAGAGCATACCCAGCATGTCCCTCTAAACGTTGCTGCGGACGCCGGTACAGATCAAAACAACGATGAGAAATATCACGGAGAGGAATTTGAGAACGATGATCTGGGAGCCGAGGAATATTACGAGCACGAAGACATAGGCTCGGTTGATGATTCCGATGCTTTCAAAAAGGATATCATTGACAGTGAAACTGCTGATATTTATCCTCGAGAACCAGCTGATCAGACGTCTGTCCACGATGAAGAGGACACAGATGAGTTAGATGCCCCGCCGACAGACGAAGTTGTGTCGGAAATTCTCCTACAGCATGAAAACAACCACCTTTCCCATGACCAGCCGGCACCGCCTTTTGACAGTGGCTTGAATGACGCTTCTGACAAGACAGAGCAAACACCAGAGCCTGCAGATGATTTACTTGGAATCGCTGCAGACGTGATGCAGACTCCCCCGAAAGACACAGGGGACGATGCCCTTGATCATTTCGAGGGCATAGACTACAACGAGCCTGAGGACGAACTCGATGCTACTGTTGAAGCTGATGATGAGTGTGCCGATGACCACGAGTTTGACGAGAACCATTTTGGCGACTATGACACCCATTTTGAAGAACCAGAGGCTGTAGAGCTGGCTGGAACAGACCCTTCCTTGACAGATCCCCAAACCATCCAGAGCTCGTCTGCCAAACGGTCTCGCGAAGATGAGGACGACTGGGACCTGGTGGAAACCACCGTTGACACCAAACGCCGCCGCTCTTCGTAAACCACTTTCCTACTTTTTTTTTAACCCCGGGGGCTTTTTCTACAACCTCTCTCATCCGGCGTGCCTGGTGTTCAGCGAGTTTGATCCTTAATGGCTCGTTTCACGCGACCCCATTACCTCCAACATACTAATAATCATACTTGCCAGCAACGACCTCGACCGATGGAAGCAGTGTCTCGTTCGACTACTAACAAAACACAGGTATGTTCGACCCCTTCCCTCAGCATGCGCAGGCCTTCAACTTCCTTGGGGCGCGCTTTCTATTTTTCCATGCCGCATCTGGATCAAACCCCGGGTTCTCTCGACACATCGTTCAACTGCTTATGATCTATTCTTGCGTTTTCTTCTTATTTTGTCATTCTCTTCTTCCCCTGCCATTGCGATTCAAGATACCACTGCCGGTTTTCGGCCCAAAATCCTTGTTCGGTGTTGATGGGTGCCCGTTTGGGCTGGGTGTTTTTCAATGCATTTCCCTTAGGATCTGGCGTATCGGCGCGATGGGCTAGTCCACGTGTTTGTAGTATTCTACCAATGGATCTTCACCCCACTTGGTTTTCCAGATGTATGCTTCCCAATAACTTCCAAAATGAGATTAATAGATGTATCTGATCCCGTACAACATACCCAGATTTGAAGTGCTCAACTGCCTAATTTCGCCTCTGTTATGGGGCACATAGGAGAAACATTCCGGGGATGGCGAGGACTAGGACGTTGTAGTATCGATGTAGTTAGCTATGCTTTGCATTTGCATGTACATGTAATAGGTATAATGGTATTAAATCTCCAGTTCCCTACTCCGTACGATGTGTTCATTTTGTACTAATTTAGCCAAGCAAGAGAATGTTAGGCAGTGGATCCAAATTGGACTCTCTGGGGATTCCAGGCTAAATATAGAACGCCGCATTCGGAGGGAGCTGAAACGCCGGTCTTGGCTTCATTTCAGGGTCCATTTGGCTTTTATTTTAATAAGAAAGACCAATGGTAGTTCTCTGTACCTACTACGGAGTACGGAGTACGTATATAGACAAGTATCCATAACTGTTAATACAAATTATAGTTACTCCGTAGTATTGTGTACAGTACTAAGATGTAAATAGTGCATAAAAAACAAATACAAGTTAGGGCCACCTATCTCTTTCAAGCTCTTGATTATGATCTACGCAAATTTATACAAAACCTAATAACGAGGAAATAACGAGGAAATCCAATTAGAATTAAAATTACCCAAAGCATCCCCAAATCATCCCACGCATCTCAAGCCCTCCGGCCCCGTTGTTCTCTTACGCGTCCCCCGATCGGGCTTGAAACGGAACCCCACCGCACGCAGGCACATCATTCTCTGGTCTCTCTGGCTTCTGGCCATTTACCTAACTTCCAAGCTTCTTCTCATCCTCTTTACTCATCAGAAATCTCGGGCTGGCTCGTTATTCTGTTTTGCCCTTCGCTCCCTTCGCTCCCTTTGCTTTCCTCTAGTCCTCAAGTCCCCATATTACCACGACCCCTTCCTTCGCTCACCCGAGTCTCTCGCTCATTCCCCGATCCATTACCGGCACTGGAGGTCTTTCGACAGTAGGAGCACCCGGCTCCTAAGATAGGAATCACGTCAAAATGCTTCCTGATAAGTATGGCTTACCCAACTCCCTCCCGAATTGGTCCGCCGAGGGCAAGCTGGTCAGCTCTAACACGGTTGCGCGCTGCGCCCTTATAGATATGTCGGGCTTATTTTAGCCATTGTATCCACCATGGCCATCGGTACGAGTTTTGTTATCACCAAAAAGGTTGGTGTGCTGCGGATTTTCCTGGGAAATGGGAACTTAGATCCCGGGTGCGCTGAACAAACACCGCGGCGATTCGGTCCCAAGCGATCATCATCGGAGCGGAGTCGCTAATGCGTCTGAATACAGGGCCTGATGCATGCCAGCGAACGACATGGGTTTGAGGGTGAAGGATTCTCATACTTGAAGAGCCCTATGTGGTGGGGTGGTATAGTGACACGTACGGAAACTAATTGCCAGATTTGACATTCGGAGATGCTAACAGGCTTATAGTGGGCCTTGGTGAAGTCGCTAACTTTGCTGCGTACGCCTTTGCGCCTGCAATCCTGGTTACGCCCCTAGGTGCGCTAAGTGTTCTGATCGGGTAGGCATCCCTTCCTCAATGGCGTGCATAATCTCATTGCTGACATGACACAGTGCGGTCCTGAGTTCCTACTTCCTCAACGAGATACTTGGTGTTTTAGGAAAATTGGGCTGTGCGCTGTGCTTGCTGGGGTCGGTTGTCATTGTTCTCCATGCGCCTCCAGACAAGCAGGTGGAGACAGTCGATGAGATTCTTGGATATGCGGTTCAGCCAGGTACGAAGACTTGATCGGTGTCCGGCGCCTGAAAATCACCGCTGACTTTGCGATAGGTTTCCTCCTCTACTGTGTCGCAGTAGCGGTCTTCTCGACTCTGATGATCTACCGGGTTGCGCCCGTCTATGGAAAAAAGAACCCGCTCGTCTACATCTCGATTTGCTCCACCGTTGGATCGGTTTCCGTTATGTCCGTCAAGGCCTTTGGTATTGCAGTGAAATTGACCTTTGGTGGCAACAACCAATTCGTCCACGCATCCACCTACGTCTTTGCCATTGTGACTGGATTTTGCGTTCTGACGCAGTTGAACTACTTCAACAGGGCACTGAACTCTTTCTCGACTTCGATGTGAGTGTAAACATTGATCAATATGAAGATGCGAGGCTAACATGATTTCTTTAACAGTGTGAACCCACTTTACTATGTCACCTTCACGACCGCGACTCTCTGTGCCTCCTTCATTCTTTTCAAGGGATTCAACACCACCGATGCCGTCAACACCATATCTTTACTTTGTGGATTCCTTATCATCTTCACCGGGGTATACCTCCTGAACCTCTCGCGACATGACCCTGATGGACACACAATGGTGAATTCAAAACTTGACGAGGATGGAGTGCCAACAGACGGCATGGCGAGCTTCCAGACCCGTCGCTCAATGCAGTCCCGTCGAAGCTCCTCGAGCGCATATTTCAATGGAAACAGCGACCGCGAAGGCCTCATCCGCGCATACGATGCGGAGAATGAGATCGGCATGAACACCTTGACCGAAACACGTGATGGGGAGCCAGGTCCGACTTTCTCGCGGATGGAAACACAGACTGCGATGCACACCAAGCGGAATAGTCAGCTTTGATCGCGGGTGTCTCAAGGTCTGATTACAACCATCGCCTTATAACAAGGTCTTTGAAATGATTCTCCTTCCTCTCTACACACTCGACCGCAAGCTTCCCTTCCACGGGCTTGATCTCCTCTTGTATTTTTACTGTTCCCCGAAAATGCCAGAGTTGCATTGAAACTCGGGCGAACTCATCAGGCACTGGAAATGTCTGTATGAACGACTGGATATGACTCTGGGTTTCTCTGGATGGTTGGGATTTGATGTCTTTTTTTTCTGCTCACTGTTCACCGTTTTCTGTTTTCAGTTTTTTTTTTTTACCTCTCTATCGGTGATCTGGCGTGGCGAGAGGCTTGTATATAGTTGAAGTTGGATTTCTGCAGAATAGACTGGCTCGGTGGGGCTGGGTTGATGATGTATTTGCAGGTCAGCTGTTTATGGAACATGCCCATCCGAGATTCTTGCTTTTTCAATTTCTACATCTTTAAACTCCTCCATTGGATGTTCTTGGCTACATGTACCTTTGCAAGGGGCCTTTAGACGTCATTGGAAGGGCAACTGTGTGATCTTGTTCCCTTGCGCGATGCCCGCTTTGTTGCGCAAATTGGCCATCGTTGCCGCAGTCGACGGCCTAATCCTACAGGCTCAGGCTAGCGGACCACGCCATACCGCTGGTAGCAGCAATGAGGCTTCATCCATTCGAATCGACTATAAGACGAACAAAATCACTGCGTTGCCCGCTGGCGCCTCGGAGCCCCTCGATGGAAAGGACGCCCTAGAGGCCTACGGGCTCATAGGTATGTTGCCGAGCTGAGTGAAAGATAAGAAACTAATCTCAGAATTACTGCTGCAGGTCTCTTATCTGTCGCTTCATCCTCATTTCTCGTTTCCATCACACAGCGCCAGCAAGTAGCACAGATCCAAGGCCGCTCAATCTACGCCGTAACCAACGTCGCGATTATCCCGGTCTCATCCCAAGCAGATGCTTCCCGCGCGATCACACAAGCCAAGAAAGAATCCTCGCAGGAGGAAATCGCCATTGAATCGTCCTCCGACGAAGATGATCTCCCTGATAACGAGACCGACAGAGCCGAGGCGGAGGCGGAGATCGGCAGCCTACCCGCATCGCCTACTCGCGACACATCTCATGCCCGCGGCACCAGCGTCGGCAGTATCGCAGAAGATGTGATTGTGAAGAAAGTCCGCTTCGGCAGATTTGCAGCCAATTGGCTATCGCGCAAAAACCTAGGCTTGCCCAGGCCCGGAACTCTAGAGCAGGATGTGCCAGAGACTCCGTTCGACAAAGCTTCCAGTTCTCCAGGCGATGCCAGTGAAACGAAGCATGAAGCTTTGGATGAAGCTCTTTCCGAGGAGACCGGGGCGCAGAGTGAGCCTGATCGGCCTAAATCTGACCAGGCTGCGGAGTTGTTACCGAAACTGCTTCGCTATACGAAACTCTTGTTTGCGTCACAAAATTTTTTCTTTGCATATGATTATGATCTTACGCGCTCTTTACATACGCAAGAAGCTCGGAAAGATCAGCTTCCCCTCCACAAAGTTGTAGATCCACTGGTATGTGTGACCTGAGGGCTCCTAGTATGTTTTCGGTGAGGATTTGCTTGCTGACTCTTCAGTAGTATTTCTGGAATAGACATCTGATGAGCAAATTCATTGATCATGGGACTCATGGCTTTGTTCTGCCGTTGATTCAAGGCTTTGTCGGTCAACGAGAGTTCACAATCGCTGGTGCTGAAAGAAAAAAACCTTCAAAGGACTCAGTGGAACTCGCGGAAGGCCGAATCCTTGGTGAAAAACACGAGGCCGAAGCTGTTGAGACTAATGCCAGCAAACGTGATTATCTTTTGACTCTCATCTCTCGACGTTCTGTGAAGCGACCAGGTCTTCGTTACCTGCGTCGTGGTGTCGACGATGAGGGCAATACAGCAAACACAGTCGAAACCGAGCAGATTCTCTCGGTTCCGGAGTGGACTCCGTCTCACCCTGCCTACTCATATTTGCAAGTCCGAGGTTCTATTCCTCTTTACTTCTCGCAGTCCCCGTATGCGTTGAAGCCAGTTCCAGTACTTCATCACTCCGCGGACACGAATCTCCTTGCCTTCAGTAGACATTTCCGAGAGCTCAGTCGACGGTATGGAAATATTCAGGCCGTTTCTCTTATTGACAAGCTAGCTGGTGAATTGAAGCTAGGAGAGCAATATGAGCGATATACCGAATCATTAAATGCCGCCGGTGGGATCGATGGTAATCCGTTGCAACTCGAGTGGTTTGACTTCCACCACGAGTGCCGGGGTATGAAGTTTGAAAATGTTTCTCGCCTGGTCGACCGACTGAAAGATACCTTGGATGAATTCTGCTACACCATCGTCGCAGACAACGACATCCTGCAGACCCAAAAGGGTATCATCAGAACCAATTGCATGGATTGTCTCGATCGCACTGGTGTTGCCCAGTGTGCATTCGGCCAATGGGCCCTCGAGCGTCAACTAGAACATGAAGGCATTGACATTGATATTGGTGGTCACTCTTCCACCCAATGGTTCAATACGCTCTGGGCAGACAACGGCGATGCCATCTCCAAACAATATTCATCAACTGCAGCCCTGAAGGGGGATTACACCCGTACACGCAAGCGAGACTATAGAGGCGCCCTCAATGACTTGGGGCTGACACTCTCCCGCTACTACAACAACATCGTAAATGACTTCTTCTCTCAAGCCTGCATCGACTACCTCCTAGGCATCGTCTCAACCCACGTCTTCGACGAGTTCGCCATTCAACTCCAGACTACCGATCCAGGAATCTCAGTCCAAAAGCTCCGCCAGAACGCCATTGATACAAGCTGCAAGATCGTTATCAGCAGCCCCTCTGAAGAGTTCCTAGGCGGCTGGACCATGCTGACACCCCGCCAACCCAACACCCTTCGCACCCTACCCTTTGAAGAATCAGTCCTCCTTCTAACCGACACCGCAATCTACAGCTGTCGCTTCGACTGGGAGACTGACAAAGTGCTGTCCTTTGAGCGCATAGACCTCCGCTCCATCTCGCGCATCCACTACGGTACATACATCACATCCATATTGACAGATAGCCAAGCCGACGAGGCGACCAACGTCGGTCTTGTGATAGTCTACCGCGACGGCGACACAAATACCCTCCGTGTGAATACCCGATCCCTGCAGAGTGACGTTGACCTCAGCACGCTCGAGACTACGGCTAGCGCCAATAGTGAATGGGACCTCGTTTCCTGGCTGCGGGGTAGCAAGCCTGCGACGACGCGATTCGTCGCATTTAAGGGCCTGCCGCTGTCGAACCCGGTGGCTAGTCCACGGCTTGGGCCCAGCACTGGGGCTGTTCGGGAGATGGATCGGGTTCGCTCGGTCTGTTTGGATATAGAGCGGGCGATGCTTGCGGGTCAGGGTCGGAATGTTGAGGCGGTCTCTGTGGTTGAACATTCTGACATCATCTCTTTGGTGGATGCCAAGAAAAGGACTGGATGGTTGGAATATCTGGTTTATGATCTTAGGAAGATGGTTTGGGCGTGATTGGACCTGTAATAATGAGGTGAGTTGCGAGATTGCTTGCATTTGTTCGTCTTTCGTTTACATAGTTTTCACTCTCGGGTTATAGCTTGGCTATTGCGTTGCTGACATTCCTTCAGGAGACTTTTGCATATGTTCCTTGGCATCACGTTGGTGCATCCTAAGAAGTCCCTAGTTATATATAGAAAAGTCTCTTGCACAAAGTATGCTTTTTTAACCGCCTTTCTATACATCTAAAAAGACATCCAAAAAAGAACGTTTCGAAAGACCAGCTAAAAGGCATCACAAGGTCGCATAAGCGGCCGACTTTTCTTGTACTATTAGGTTGTTTTATTTAGCACTAATATAACTGATAAATTGGAATGCTCTTCAGAGGATTCCAGTATAAGGCCATGATAGTACAGTATCGTAAAGAGGGACATTGAAATAATTTGTCTTCTATCATATACCCCACGGGAACTGCTGGCTGGTAAAGTAATAGCGAGACAAAGTCATCGCAAAGGATCTGATATACTCATCTGACATACTCAGTAACTCTTCATTATATTTGACACGTTTTTGCGGTGCTTTCCCGCAGGCGTCTTCCACTTCAACTTCAACTTTAGCCAACAGCCAGAAGAATCATTCACTCCCACACTCAGGAGGTTTATATTTTCCAGATCAATATACTGTGAAATGCATATCTATTCTTCGCATATCCGCCTTCTTGGACTTCCATTCTACTCCTGAGAGACTGACCGCCTACCATCTTCAGCAGTCCTTTTTTTCTGCCCGCAGCACATACACCCCTCAGTCTGAGATCTCGTCTCCGACAACTTTATTTGTTTCTGACCTTGATGCAAATTTGCTTTGGCCAATTTTTCCCGTCTCATTTCTGGATCTGCCTGAGCGGATCGGAGATTTCAGCCTTGTTTCCTTGAGCTGGGGAAACGAAGGGGGCCCGTTCCCACATTTTCGGCGGGGCTCCTGTGCTACTCGCACTTTCGACTTACCTCTGTCGCATCGAGTCTCTTCACTAAGACAAGATGAATTGGCAACCTCAGCAAGAGCCATTGAGGCAGCTGGCTCGCTACCTTCGCGATTCGCTTAATGGAGCTAACCTTCCAGCCCGAGCAGAGGCTGAACAGGTAATGTCTTTCCCTTTTTTTCGGTCCTTTTGAGCTTCCTTTTGACTGCGGTCACCGCACATACACTATCCTAATATGGAAACTAACCTTGGGATTTTATGGTTAATAGATGCTCGCGCAAGCGACCTCTTCCCCTGATTACGTCAATTACATCACCTACATATTTTCCAACCCACAAGCTGCCCCCCTGGCAGGAATTAACGAGAACGAATACCCTACTGTTCGATTTGCCGCCGCCGTAAACGTCAAGACGAAAATTGCCCTTGCGTATAGCACGATTTCCCCTCAGAGCTTGGTCTTCATCAAATCCGCGGCTCTGGTTACACTACGCGACACCGATCGCAATGTCTCGAGAGCTGCCGGTAACATTATCACCGCAATGGTGCTTCACGGAGGCCTCTTGGCTTGGCCTGAGATTGTCAATGAACTGTTGACTACTGTCGCCAATGCCAACGGGGATGTCCCTATGCCAGCTAGGGAAGCTGCCATGGATACATTGTGCAAGGTCTGTGAGGACAACCGCAAGGTCCTGGACCGTGATTACCAGGGCCAACGTCCCCTAGATATCATCATCCCCAGCTTGCTTCAATTCATTTCGGTCGAAAGCTCGCGCATTCGGATTGCTTCCCTTAACGCCATCCACGTTTTCTTGCCATTCAAACCCCAGGCATTGATAGACTCGCTCGACCAATTTCTTTCGCAATTGTTCAGAATTGCCGGGGATGAAAACACCGGTGTCCGACAAATGGTGTGCCAGTCGTTCTCCCAACTTGTGGAGACTGCGCCGGAAAAGCTGGCCCCGCATATGGAAGGATTGGTCAACTACATCATCATGCAGCAGCAATCTCAAGATGACCCAGAGCTTGCACTTGACGCCGCCGAGTTTTGGATTGGTGCTGGAGAGCAGGAGCGATTGCAGGCCGAATTGGCCCCATACATGCACAAGATCATCCCGGTTCTTCTACAAAACATGATCTACGACGAGGAGGAAGTGGCTCGACTGATGGACGAGCAAGACGATGCCGACGCCGAGGACCGCGCTGAGGATTTAAAGCCACAGTTTGCCAAATCGAAGGGTGATCGTCTGAACATGTCTAAGCCAGGCGAACAACCGGAATCCTCCCGCGCCCTCGAGCAAGAGACAGAAGAGGGTGAGGATGACTTAAGTGAAGGTGAAATTGAGGACTCGGAATTCGGAGATGATCCCTCGGGTAACTGGACTCTGCGCAAGTGCTCTGCTGCTGCGCTGGATATTTTCTCCACGGTTTACCACCGTCCCGTCTTCGAAATTCTTCTGCCGTATCTGATGGAAACTCTGCGCCATGAGCAGTGGCCGAACCGAGAGGCCGCTGTTCTTACACTGGGTGCAGTCGCGGATGGCTGTATGGACGCCATCACTCCTCATCTCCCAGAATTAGTCCCTTACCTTATCTCACTGCTCAATGATGACCAGCCTGTTGTGCGGCAGATCACTTGCTGGTGTTTGGCCCGTTATTCAGGTTGGGCAGCCCATCTCCGCGATCCAGCTCAGAAAGCCCAATTCTTTGAACCCATGATGGAAGGTATCCTTCATCGCATGTTGGACAACAACAAGAAGGTCCAAGAAGCTGCTGCGTCAGCGTTCGCTAGCCTGGAGGAGAAGTCGGAGGATAACTTGGCGCCCTACTGTGAGCCTATCTTGCGCCAGTTTGTGGCGTGCTTCAATAAGTACAAGGACCGAAACATGTACATCCTTTATGATTGCGTGCAGACGCTCGCCGAATGTGTTATGAGCGAGCTGGCGAGGCCGCATTTGATCGAGATCTTGATGCCTGCCCTTATCGGTCGCTATAACTACATTTCTGATGATTCCCGAGAGGTCTTCCCGTTGCTTGAATGCCTCGGGTACATATCTGCAGCCTATGGCGATGCCTTTGCCCAATTTGCGCCGCCTCTCTTCGGTCGCTGCATGAAGATCATCTACGGAAACTTGCAAGCTTCTATCCAACCAACACACGCCGCGGCTGATGAGCCGGACAAGGACTTCCTTGTTACTAGCATTGACCTTCTTAGTGCAATCATTCAGGCCATCGACCCACAAAAGAGCGGCGAGCTCGTGAGTACTTCACAGCCGTCTTTCTTCGAGCTCCTCCGCTACTGTATGGAGGATGAAAACTATGAAGTCCGTCAATCAACATACGCTTTACTGGGAGATTGCGCCATAAGCATCTTCCCTCACTTGGAGCCCTTCCTTCCAACCCTTGCCCCGGTTTTGATTAAGCAGCTTGACTTGGACCTGATTCGCGATGACGATCGTCATACCGGCTTCAGTGTTTTGAACAACGCCTGTTGGTCGTGCGGCGAGATCGCCGTCCACGAGAATGCTGCGCTTTCGCCCTATGCAGAGCATTTGTATCAAGGGCTCTTTACGATTATCACCAACGAGGAAATCATCGATTCGGTGAACGAAAACGCCGCGATGGCGTTAGGGCGACTGGGATTCTGCTGTGCGGACCAGATTGCGCCCCATTTAAGCGAGTGTTCCGGACCTTTCCTAAAGTCAATGGATAAGATTGATTTCACGCGTGAAAAGGCATCCGCCTTCCTCGGGTTCAACCAGGTGGTGATGAAGAACCCGCATGCCATGGAGTCGAGTCTGCTCGACTACTTCCAGGCAATTGCCTCATTCCCCGCTCGCTCGCTGGCACAGGAAGAGTACCGGGATATCCAAGTATCCTTCCAGCAGGTAAGATCATTTCCCCTTGGCTGTCAGGTGACATCCCACTAATCAGGATGTATAACTATAGGTTCTCCAGGGATATAAGGCCTTGATCCCTGACTTTAGCAACTTCCTTGGCCAGCTACCCCCGCCCGTAGCCCAGACACTGCGCACTGTGTACCAGGTATAAGCAGAGAGCCTGGTGATCTCTGCTTAGACCTCGGTCACCGCGGTGTCGGTTGAAGTTTTTTTTCCTGTCTCAGATCGTGCGGGAGTTAGGTTGGAGGGGAGGAAGGCGAGGGGTCCCTGGGGGGGACTGTACATAGGGGGTCAGCGGCCGGAATTTCACGTTAATAGAAAGAGGAGGGAGCAAGGGGGGGGCAAAATCATGGGAAGGAGCATCTGCGATTTAGCTGTGTTTTTACATCTCATGATTGCAACATGGGCACGCATGACCCTTTATGATTTCCATTTCGTTGACTTTGCTTTACTTCTCGATTCTTATCTTGCATTTATTGTGCATAGACGTCATCAAGTCAGGGCTGGCTAGGTTGCTTTTTTTTGGTCTTCTCAGCGCTGTTTTTTTGGGGGGGTTTTTCGCGTGGCATATTCATATCCCCTTTAGATAGATACCTAGCTAGATAGATCTTCTCGTCAATGAAGATCTCAAACAACATTTCTGAAAGCCTAATGTGTAGAGCTTTTCAATAGTTTCTGAAGCATCTTGTTGAAGTGTTCTTTTTGGCGCCCTCCTTGGTGTCTCCTTGCGCTATATTTGGAGTCGCCTGATTATATATAGAAAAGTCTCTTGCACAAAGTCTGCATTTTTGCCGCCTTCACAAACACCTAGAAGACTTTTTAAAACACATCTCATAAGACCAACTAAAAAGACCATGTAAGGCCGCAAACGCGGCCGACCATTCTTGTATATTTAGTAAGGGAGAGATGAGACATGCTGTTCCACAGACTAAATTTAATATCCTTTAGGGGGTAAGATTACAACAATTGCTACAAAGTATCAGTGGGGATTATCAGGGTTGTCCTTGATGGGTGTTGGGTCTTTCATCGGTATCTTTATTCACCATGTCCGTTGACCTAGTATAGACCGAACCACGTCCATTTACCTAATCTTCTCTACTTTAGAAACCCTAGCTGTCTCTGGGAGAAAACATAGCCGGACGAGTAGATCGCCTGCTAGTGTCAGCTCATGTCACGCCTGTTTGGACATCTCTCTCTTGCATCCGTCTGTACCCGACAAACTCCCTAAGCACTACCTGGCCGGGACATCAATAGCACATACCAAGATCGACTCGTAAGACCTTGGACCAGTAGTGGATGGAGAAAAAATAAGTTAATATTAAGATCAGCAGGGCCATAGCAATTTCTGAATAAATGTAGATTTTGCTGGAGTTTCCCATTCAACTAAAAAGCCTACAATTGCATTAGTCGAGGATCTTTCTAGCATTTTCAACAGATTTATTTTTGGATTGATGATATAAATAGTATGCATGGCAAGTACGTAGTCACCTGCCGTTAATAGCCTAGTAGCAGATGCATGCATATAACATCACCAAACTAGAGAAAAGAATCAAGCATTAAATCCCCGGATTCTCTGCTAACTTTTATAAACCATTAAAGCCTGAAGCTTTATACCCAATCCCACCAAGTTCCTTCGTAGTAAGATGACCGGGGTAACGGGAAAAGAAATAGAAACAGAGCCAGTAAGATAAGCCCAACCAAGCAATGTCCCGGCTCTCGCCTAACCGGTGTGTTATATTTAACTCGTCGGCGCCGAAAGCCTCTAGCCAGCGCCCATTCCCCACCGATTGGCCGCTCAGGCAAATACCGCCCGAGATACCAAGACGCGAGCCTTTCCGTTAACTACTCTTTTTCACGAACCCGGGCGCAATAGTACCATATATCCTATCAGCCCCACCATATCTTACCCTGTGATTGAATTGCCATGTGTCGATGACAGGCGTTGATGCAGGGTATAATGTACCTACAGGTAATTAGCCTACTCCGAACTGGGCTCCAGGTTCTTGGTGCTGCGCAATGCGCCATTGGAGAATGGAGACCCCAAGGCGTGCCCTGGGCTAGTGTCTTTTCACTTTTCGCTCTAGGGGACCTGGGCTATGCCATTTGCGGCTTACAGGGAGATAGGATGACTGGGGCTATTGTGGACTGGCGCCCTGGTGGATTTGAAGACTGACTCAGTCTGGTTGTGCTTGGTTGTTCTTTCGGTGAGGATTCCGGGGTTTCGGGTCAGGGGTGATGGATACTATGCCCTAAACAGGTATCTCTTTCGGTGTTTACACATAGTGCTCTTGGGTGTTTTTGCACATTGAACTTTGTCCTCCAGGGTTTATTTTCAGCCTCAGCCGTACTTTTTCTCTGTGGGACTCCTGCCCTCAGACCTCTGACCTGAGACGAGACCCTACCTGCATGGTGGATATTAGGAATGCTGACACTTTCAAGAAAATCATGGGAAGCTAATAATGAATCGTTGGTCTCATACCCTTCTCTAAATCACAACTTGAGATGTCTATAATAGGAAACAGGAAGGACTGATTCTCGTGCCACTAGAAACATTCCATGAAACGTAAATGACCATTCTCGTTTTTGATGCAATCTCCCAGATTCAGCTTGCTCTCTCGGATGTTTCCTTCACCATCATCGAGTTGCGCGTGCAGCATAGGGTCGTTGTCGGGGCCTTCTAGCTTGAAGCCAACGTCGCGTGAGCTTTTCGAGAAGTCATGGGAGCCCCAGGCCAATAGTCCTAGATTTGAATGATAAACGTTAATTTTGGTGATGGTGCTGGGAACTATACCAACTTTGAAGGAAAACGCCTCTGAGAATGAAACAGACAATTTGGATTGTTCTTACCCTTGTTTGCTCCAATGAACTCATTCAGATCTAGCTCTGAATAGCTGGATTCCCCGGACGGTCGCTGACAGTAAGCAGTGAGGATATGCTTGTCCTTGATATCAATGCCCTTGGATGATCTGTGGAAGCCCATCTTGGCGTGTGGAACTGGGGTAGTCTCACGCGTAGTGGATCACGGCACTTGTTTAACCTTGTGAGGAATGAATGAGTTAACCAATTTTGTTGTCCCGGCACACGAGAACAGTCAGGATGACCAGTGCTGCATTATGAGAAAGAGAACAAGAGAAGGAAACACAAAGTGAGGTTCTTGATATGGAAGGATATCTGGTGTAGATTAATTGCCTCTAATGACATCAACATGGTGTAGATATCTACTGTGGCCATCTGGAATCGTGGAGGCGGGTGGCTCTGCCATCATGGTTTTCTCAGTATGACACCTGAAATAGGAGTTGACAGTGTAAAGCACACCCGTGTGAGAAGTGAGGAGGGTAAGATTTCTTGCTAGACTGATAGGCGGTCTGTCTAAATTGGAGTGTGATCTTTACAGAGGAAAGGTCATGATGACCTCATCCACAAGTGTTGTCAGCTTCACATTAACACGTACAGTCACTACGCAAAAGTGTTAACACCCCTAGAGACCCGCCTATCACACCGCCCAGATGTCGGCTCTACCGCCTGCTATACGCACACCAACTTATGCTATAAGGCGCCCAAAACATTTAAGACACCAGCCAAAAGTCTGCTGTGTAAATTTTAGGTCATTTTTTTTATAGCATGGTAATTTTGGTATGATAATTAGGCCATAATAGCCACCTGCCGAATCTTCCGCAGATAATTTGTCGGGCAGAATATTATATAATCACACGGTGTGGGGCCAAGGGTGTTAAGACTTTTGCGTAGTCACTGTATCGAGTGTCGGGCTCAGCAGTTGGGCAATAAGTATCATCAAAGATGATCTGGCAGTGGCTTGGGAAACAGAGTTGACGCTAAGGACTCTATTTGGGGGGATGGTTAGGGCTAGTCCACGGTAGGTACTTACTAGGTACGGAGTACAGAGAATCAAGATTGCCGTCTATCTCTCTGCTTCCCATATGTCTTCTCAAAGAATATACTTTCCATTTCTAAACCTAGACATTAAACTTCGTGGCTCTTTGACAGCTGAGCTTTACACATCCAAAGTCTTTTAGATTGCAGTGCAGAGAACATACAAGTAGATGTGTAAATGTGTAAATTTGTTAATATTTCAATATCTACAGTATTATTCCAAATGGCCTACACCCCAATGGCCTCTTGAACCATTAAACCAGTAACATTGCACAACATAGTTCACAGGTCTATGATCTTCAAGAGAAAATCCGTCACATTCATAGTCTCTTTGTAACTTAGCTTCAACAACTCTTCAATTTCATCTCACATTTCACCATGCACTTCGACCTAGTCCTCCCTTGACAGGATCAAAGTCCCCACACAAAGTCCAGGATAGCCCAAGCCTTGGCATAATAGAGTTAGTTAGCGTACTGCACTCCCACGGGCTGTGTTTCTGAATTGGCGGTAGAACTGGGGGACTCCATGATTCGATTCCAAGGTTGCTGGATCGATTTGCCATGGCTGACAGTTTCAGGATCACGGGGAAATGTCATTGCTGTATATTTGGAGTTGGACTAGAATGAAAAGGGTGCCCCGCGGAGGTAGGAGTAAAACTACCGAATACCAAGCACCTCCCGTCAATTCCGGCGATTTCCTGACGCTAGACCCAAAATAAATAAATAAATCAAGTTGATCAGAGTCAAAAAGGAATCTCTCGGGAATTTTGGCCCCCAATCTATACCACGTTTGGTCTGATGTCGCGACAAGCGAGACTCATCGTTGCTGATTGGACACTTCTGTTTTGTGTTCCTTGTTCACATCTGCGGAGAAAATAGCGTCGCCCGAACCTATCCGGTGAGCCGCACAGTATTCCTCCTTGGGCCATGGGATTTTTAGAAGCCTTACGGAGTAGAAAGTCCTGAAAGGAAGAGAGAAGGCAGCGTACTAGCGAACTCCGTATTCGGCTCTGAAACACTCAAACGTATCAAACATGTCAAACGTGTCAAAGGTGTCAAATTGGAACTGGAGGTTAGGGAGAATGACATAATCCAAATCTTATGGTGCCACGTGTGGCGAGCTAAATCATCCTTTAGAGTAATCATCGTCATGACTGCAGTTGTAAATATGATAGGATAGAAGGTTCCGTCTAGATCAGAAGGTGGCACACACCGACTTTAGACATACGTCTTGTTCTACGTCTGATCCCCGGAAAACGTGGTCTCCAGGCCCAATCTGGCCGTGTCACATAAATCTGCATATTACACATGTACAGTTTCAGGGGAGTCACCTCTAGATCCGGAGGTAGATATACAATATACAACATTCATACAGAGATGCTGACTTGGCCTCTTAAATTACATTGGGCTAGCGTGCATCATGCTATTTCAAGCGAACAAACTTTTTGCCTTTCAACAGTCCTATCGTTCTGTGCTGGAATGAGCCCATTCCACCAAGTACACTGGGCCCTCCAAATTTGATTTTTTTTTGATGATCATTATGAAGAGATGCTGAAACTTATTTCATAACTCTCTCTGATCCCTGTACACCTGGAGACAAGACAATTCCTAGGGGTTCATTTCCCACTTTGGGCTTCTTGACGTCGTACACTTTCAGGCTCACCAGACATGGTTTCCCTCCGTTCCAGCCCAGTGGTAACTTCACCGGAGAAAATGATAGGGTGGTTCCGGCCTGGGGCAACGATCGCAATAGGTCGGTCACTGTAGGGTGTTAGGATAAGGGATGCGCAAAAGGGAAAAAAAAAGAGAGAGTGAGATGGTGATCCCGATAGATTGGTCTTACACCCCCTGGTTGCGGACTAAACGTTCACAGTTTATCTCCAATCCCCAGGTTCTAAGTGGTGTAAGAGTCTAGGATTCATTTCCTTTCGTTTTTCTTTTTCTCAATACCTATACAATTGACTGTTTTTCATAGAGTTCTACATTCGGTTGTGATTACCAATTTCAGCGTTTAATCTCCCATCTGACTCACAGACGGGTAGAAACGGCCGAGTTCCGCCTGTCAGGCCAAGCTTGGATCTCGGCGAGAGTGGAAGAGCCGAAGAGCCAGAGAGCCACTCCCAGTACACCTGAAATGGCGTCTAGGATAGCACAAGTATTGACTCTTCTTCTTTCCCAACGGGGTTAATGATGTCCCTTGACAGTGACCCACAATCCAGGGTCCGCCGGATCGAAAACCTTGCGAGGCAAAAGGGTCGATCGGGTAAATTATTGTTCTATATTCAATCCTTTTAAATGAAGTCTGGGGTTTGTTCGTAGGCCCCTACGTATGTACATACTCTTGGCTAGAACTATGATCCCGGGAACGCGGGATGAGATTTAGGAAATGAAAAAAAAGCAAAAGCAAATGATAAACACACATGTGAATCAGCTTTGAACTCACCCACCCTTTTCTTTTCTGGTGATCCTTGGTAATTATCTCTTATAAGTAAGATGGTGCTCTGTACTCCGTAGAACCGAGAACCATAGGATACCTCCAAGGTTAGGGCTATGTTGTAGGTGGTTCTTACCAAAAGCCGATCTAATTCAGCCTATTAAAAGAAAATACCTAGAGAACATGGGCTCATATTCATATGCGCCTAGTGGACGGTCTAGCCTATGAAGGCAGCTCGATATAAGCTACCCATGTGGCCTGAAATGGCCGAGTGCTATATTAGACGGTTTTTTTGATGCGTTTTTTCTTTTCTTTCTCTTTCTTATTTTCACTGATTTTCACTGATTTTCACTTCTTTTCACTGATTTTCACTTGTTTTCACTAATTTTCTAGGTATTTTCACTTATTTTACCCATTTTACCCATTTTACCTTTTTTACCTTTTTTATTTTCTGTATTTTTACGTTTTACTTGGCTTACTCCCCTGTACCCAGAGGCTCAAAATCTCGATCGTCACTGGGAAAAGAAATAAAAATAAAAAAGAAGTAAGAAATAAGAAATAAGAAATAGAAAATAATAATTCGAAAGTGAGAAAATGGAAGGAGAGATTTAAATATGTCAGATCACATCTTGCGCCTGACAGTTTATACTGTCTTCCCTCTTTAACCTCTTTCTTCTACTTTCCCTTTTTATGTCTTCTACTCTTTTCTTCACTTTAAGATACTCAGAGCTCGTATTCTCCACGTGCTTAATTCAAGCTATTCTTCGAACCTCAACGACCCCCAAAGTTAATTTTGAAGACTCACTAATTCCTCGATAACTACAGGGCATACGTGCCCATCATCAACTCTTTCACAACACTCACCTGTGGAGTCCTTGACTCCAGTCCCATTTATCTTTCCGTACTCTTCAAAAGCCAAAATGGTCAGCCCAGGCGGCGGTCCACCACGCAAGAGCCACACCAAATCCCGTAACGGCTGCAAGACATGCAAAAGAAGACACATTCGATGCGATGAGACTTTCCCGCAATGGTATGTTCTTCAATCCACAACAGTTTACCCTTACTAATTCTATCTAGCCGTAATTGTACGAAGCACAACTGCCGCTGTGATTACCAGGATGCGGCTGCCACTCAAAGTGGTAGTCCACCCGCGCCGCGCCGCGGTCCCGACCTACTCATTTCACCAGAGATCGAGATGGAGGTAGATAATTGGCATCGCACTGGTGTGCCTCCGTATCCGGAGCTCTTGCAGTGTCCAAGAGCGGGGTGGTCTGGCTTGTCGCGGACTGATTTGCGCCTGATTCACCATATAATTGGGCTTTCTATTGACTTGCATCGTCGAGGGTTGAGTGGCTGCACTGTGTGGGCGCAGAAGATGCCCAAGTGAGTACTCTGTTTAGATTTTGCTGAGGTTGGTGGTCTTTGCTGACGGGGGATATTACATAGTTTTCTGGCTATTTCGCTGGGCAGCGACTTTGTCATGAGCTCTATCTTGAGCTTTTCGGCGTTTCATCTTGCGTTTCTTACGCGAGACCAGGAGACTAAGCAGTTGGCTTTCCGTCATAAAGTCACGGCTCTCCACGGACTGCAGACTGCTCTGGGGTCCTTCTCAAGGGAGAACTGCGATTCAATCCTCGCAGCTTCTGTTCTTTTATCATGGCAGGCAACAGACCAGTGAGTATAATAGATCAACTTCTTGGAAAAATTCCCAACTGACACCAAAACAGTCAAAGTTGGGCATCTTTGCAGCACGGCATCTCTAGCGTCTTAGAATCCATGCATCCATATTGGAAGCAAGAGTCTGATATTGCACAGTTGATAGAGAACCAACGAGCACTGAGCACGACGGATCTTTCAATGGCCGGGGTCTGCCAACCCCTCGACGAAGACATGGTACACCTAGATCAAACTATCCAGGCCCTACGAATGACACAAAAGCGTATTTCCCACAACCTCGAGCACTTTCAACGCCTAGGAGAACTCATCGAATTCGTCCAGCAATTCCGTGATGACTTCCCCAACCAAACAACCGAACAATCTTTCGAAAGCATCCAAACTCTCCGCCGATGGCTCTTCTGGCTCCCATCACCCATGCTCCGAAGCAGTGAATCAGAGATCAGCGCCCTCCCAATCTTAGCCCAATTCTTCGCCATCGGCATCTCTCTTGATCGATTCTTCCCAGAGCTAGGCGGTGCATACCTAGGCGCCCTATTAATTGGTCCCGTCGAAGAGATGTACCGCATAATAGCCAACCACAATGCTGCTGACCCCTTCAATACCGAGCTGCGTCTAGCCTTGGAGCTCATGGACCTTCCCCGCGGTATTGTTGCCCGCTATCGCAGTCGCCTCCCTCTCTCCTGGTCCCCCCGCTCACCAGTCGACCACTACTCCCCTGGCCCACCCAGCCCTTTCCACCACAATATGCACGAGTACCCGCTCGTCGCTTCTTCCTCACCTGCTTCCGCCTCGCCTTCTTACGCCGCTTATACCCCGCCCCTGCATTCTCCTCCCGCCATCACAATGACCAACTCTGCCTTCCCCATTCACGACGGCTATGTCTCCACCGCACCCTCGCATTCTCTATACCCACCATCCCCGCAGCTCCTCGATAATCACGACGTGCACCTCAGTCTCTCGGATATGGGTCATGGCCATGCCCATCCTCATCCTGCTTCCATCCCTCATTCAGCGGCTTACACTCCGCCGTATGGTGATGTGCTGTGCGCCGGTTTGCCTCGTGCGGATGCCACACTCGGTCTAAACCTGGAGGTCTATCCACAGACACATCCATTTGAATTGCCGGGCATGGCTGCTCCAACTTCACTTTGGACTTGATTGTCAGGCTGTATTGTATTGGCTTATTCATACCAGAACAAGAAGCAAAAACCAGACAAATGGGAAATTTTGAACTACCGCCCTGACTGAGCAGGGTGGTTAGCCTGCTCTGGCTATTGGGTACCAGGAGGGAATGGGAAGACGTAATCTCTCTCAAATATCTGGAGGCTACTGAGTTATGTTCTACTAGGAATTGGACCTGGAAACCATCTGTTTGTTTGATCATTATACGCAAGTGTCTTGTTTTTATCACTCGACTCTTTCTTTCTGTATTTGGACATTGTTTCTTCTGGGCAGAAGTGTTAATTTGTGACCTTGTGTCCGATCCAATGCTCGGTGGATTTTATACTCGCTTGCAGGTTGCAAGCTGGAGGCAGTTGACTCGAACTGATATTTTGATAATGATACATATACCCTGATTTAATCAAATCTTCTGTTAATCTGACTCGTGGTGCCTGTATGTGCATTGAGTAACTATGGCCTCAGAGCTAGCGCCATCCAGCCATCGGAAGCAGACCTCAAAACTCGTCAAATGAACGAAGAAGCATTCACTCACCCCCATGACATACCCATGTCTAAAGATAGCAACTCCTCCCAACACATACACCTGCACCTCACGCACACCGATCGACAGGTACTACCCAACCTCCGAGAGCAGCCCCCGGTAACCGTTGTCATAGACCCCATCCTAAGAAGAGACAAAGCGAACCAACCCATAAGCACGGGACATATATTAAGAGAATTTAGACTACAGATTCAGCCCTCTGATTGGTACCCCACCGGCCACACTTCTCCAGACCTCGTATTCGGCCGCTTCTCTACATCTGTCCGAATGGGGTACCACGTCCCCGAGCTAGCGCCGATTTGGCTTCGCTGGGGGGTTTGGACATATCGGTATGTCGAGTGTAAGGTATAAGCGTTATAATGTATAAGCGTTCTAAGACATGACCTCTGGGACCGAAGATGGATTCTTATATAGGGTAGTACTTCGTATCCTTCATGCATGCATGGCCAGGGCCACGGCATAGTATGGTGGCATCGTCGATTTGTAGTGGCTATTGCCCTATGTGCCGAGGGTTGTCTATTTATGGTAGATCGGTTGAGTCTTTTTACGTTTCTTCACTAAGCTCTGGGTTTTACTAGAATAAAAAAGGGTTGTTGGTTCATGTGTTATTACTATCATCTTCACTACACGGAAAAAGGTTAATCATCTTTGCTTCTGCTGGTTACATACCGATTGAGCTCTTGCTTCTTGTACACTACTTTGTGGGTAACACTCCGTACTGAGGTCGGAGGTGGAGATTGAATGAATTTTCGCGTCTTCGATGGCTCTTTCTGGCCTTCCGCATCCAGGGTGCCTTTACTATAAGTGAGATCTCGACACTAGTAAAAATATCCACTGAACTTCAATATGGACACAGTTTTATGATTGCTTCTTGCGTACTGTGCCCAATCTGCTAGAAAATTGACGGGACCTTCTTAAATTTATAGTTGAGGTGCACGTGACTTGGTGCTATCATCAATTTCACGTGATAATGACATAACCGCATTTCCCGTTTGGGCAAGAAAGCAACCTCCACATCGACAAGACAACATCTTCCATTCAACCGCCCTCAGCATTCATCACAGACAGTCAAAATGGCTGATGTAGGTGGCTGGAGTACCATTGAGTCAGATGAGGTACCATCATCACCCCCATGATATATCCAAGCGGTAGTATACTAATATCAGCTAGGGTCTCTTCACCTCTCTAATCGAGACACTCGGAGTAAAAGACACCCAATTCGAAGAACTCATCTCTCTTGATGCCGACACAATACGTTCACTAGGGTAAGCGACACGATTTCCCAAACCCAACCGTCAAAGAAAATACCCATTACCAAAATTACCAAAGCTAACCCCAAAGCTAAACAGCCCAGTCTACGGCGTAATCTTCCTCTTCAAATGGACGCGCGAAGCCTCCGGTGCCCGCGCCGAAGCCCCCCTCGACGGAACCTACGACCAAACCGCCACAGATAACAACCTCTTCTTCGCCGCCCAAACAATCCAAAACGCCTGCGGCACGCAAGCCATCCTCTCCGTAATCCTCAATCACGACAACCCCCCCGCACCACAGCCGGCAATCGAGCTCGGTGAAGAACTACGCTCCTTCAAAGACTTCACAACGGGCTTCCCGCCGGAGCTACGCGGCGAAGCGCTCTCGAACTCGGAAGCGATCCGGAGCGCGCACAACAGCTTTGCGCGGTCGAGCCCGTTCGCTGATGAGACCGCGCGGCCGCAGGATGACGAGAAGGGCGCGGACGTTTACCACTTCATTGCCTATACACCTGTCAATGGGACGCTGTACGAACTTGATGGGCTACAGCCGTATCCTATTAGCCATGGGGCGTGTGGGACTGCGGAGTTCCCCGAGAAGGTTATTGAGGTTTTGCAGAGGCGCATTGCGCGGTACCCGCCCGAGGAAACGCATTTTAATCTTATGGCTGTTGTGAGGGATCCGAGGGGGAGGGCGAGGGAGATTGGGGATGTGGAGACGCTTGAGAGGGAGGAGAGGAAGAGGGCTGCGTGGCAGTGGGAGAATACGCTGAGACGGTGTAATTTCGTTGGGTTTATTGGTGAGGTCATGAAGGGGGTTGTTGGGGTTAAGGAGAAGGATCCTGAGGGGAAGGCTTATGGGGAGTGGGTTGAGGGTGCGAAGAGGGAGACGAGGAAGAAACTCGAGATGCGTCGGTAGAGGGTTGGGCGTCGGTGAGTTCTTTTTTTTTCTATTTCTGATTTTTCTACAATGGCATTTCAGATACCCTTTGTGAGATAATGAGGATGATCAAAATGAAATGAGATAAGACGAGATATGGTATTCGATGATAATGTTGAAACCCCAACGCTATAGTGTAGTGGATACGTGCAGGTGTGATAAATCACTGATTTAACGCACTGATATGTACTGGCGTCCACATTGCAAATCATGATAATGTGCATGAACAAGTCTCCGCCCTGAAGATTATCGTTAATTCTCCTTCGCTTCTCACTGTGCGACAAGCCGCGAGTTGATATGCTCCAACAGAAGCGCAGGCAGGTCCTCTGGCTTGATCAAGTTCAGTGACAGCAGATCGCCCCAGAAGAACATGACTCGGTCCTGTGCGTAAGCCAGGTAGTCAAAGTCCCCGTCATCTTCTTCGTTGATATCGGCATCCACAGGCGGCGTCTTGGTGTCGTCGTCATTGCTGTTTTCGCTTGGCCCGTTGCGAGCAGCAAGCATTTCGGCAATGCCTTCTTCCATACCAGGCACCTTGGCCTGAACGATACCCCACGCTACCCACTGCGCGGAGTTCATCGCCCGCCATATCCGGGTCTGCTGCAAGAGGAATCGCACCTCTGAGTCAAGTTCAACCTCCTTAGACTGCTCATTCTGGGAAAGACGAGAGCTGGGTCTGTCTGACACATCGTCCAAGTCCAATGGTGCAACTACAACAGGAGCGCGAGCGCGAATGGTCGGCGAAGCCAGAGGTGAAATAGGCCCGCCGGCGCTGGAAGGTCGGTGGGTAAGATAGGTTAACACGAAATTGTACTGCTGCTCCGATGTCGGGTAGTTACGGTTGTTGCAAGCCCATGAGCGCTCTTCGTCGTGGTAGTTGTAGCACCACTCGGTCTGTTTGTAGTTAGCATCCATTTGGATTGGCGATTGGTATAGTGGACTTACGAAGTGGTTGGCGAACTCGAGTCCACGTGTATTGGCCGAAGAATACTCAAAGTCGATGACGACTAGCTGTTTGTGTTCATTGGCAGGCAAAAGCAGCGGTGACTCGGTGGCTGGCTCCATGCGAAGCAGATTGCCATATTGAGTCTAGAAAACACGTCAATGACATGTTCGGAAAAAGGGAAGAGACGGAAACTTACATCATTATGCGCAAATACTAGTTGTCGCTTGATCTCAGCAGTTCCACCAGAGCTGGCAACCAGCCAGCGTCGGTAGTTATCCACGGCTTTGCGGAACACGTCCCATGTTACGCCGCAGACATAGCCGCGGCGACGCCATGGTTCCAATGCAGCTTTGGCCTCATTTTGAGGGGATTGGATTTCATTATCCAGCCAGGTCATCACTTGCTCGCAACGATCCACCCATTTATCCCAGTTCTTGAAAATCATAGGTCCGCCTTCGCGTTCTTCGTCGAGAAGTTCAACGCCATCGTGCAATTCTCTCATCCGCTTGGCAACCTGTCTCGCCGTTTCAGGCATCCGTAGCTCCCTGGGAGTGAGTGGGCGAGCCTCGAAGAACTCTTCGAACCGGCCATTGCGGAAAGTTCCGAGAATGCGTGGGCCAATATTCTTCTTTCCGAGGCGACGAAGAATTTGCAGCTCATTCTCTCGGTCGATTAGATGGTCGACTTGGGGACCGTAGATACGCAAAAGAAGCTTCCTATAAATCTAATTAGATATGTATCCACAGTGGATAAGGCAATTCGTTGCTTACGGCGGGCGCTTCCTTGAAACCAAACTGTTGCTATCGGTCTTCGGAGGAGGCAGATTCTTCGGCGGTGCAACTACATACACGGCGTTCGTGAGAGCACCGCTGAGCCTGACCACTTCAATCTCTGCTGCCAAATCCGCGGGAACTCTGCGCCAGCCCTTCAGTTGCAGAGTGTGCACAAGGCGCACGATCTCGGACTTGAAAATGACCCAAGCCTCTGCATCCTTTGCTTGTTTCACACTCGCACTGGAGTCGGCGATCTCTTCTACTGCAGCGCCACCGGTGTAGGCAAGCGTCTTTGAATTGTCAAGGAAAGCTTCCACGCTTGGCGGGGCCCCGTCGACATCTGTGAGTTCAGACTCGGATGCCGAGCCTCTTCGTAGGCCTGTAAGACGGTGCCGAGATTGCCGTTTGACGGGTTGTTTGTGCAAACCCATTGCACTTCTAGGTCGGGTAGTTTCAAATTGGAGGAGGATTTTTTCCAGTTTATCCAGGGAGAAGGTGCTCTCCGAGGTGTTCGAGGTGTCCGAGCTGGGTCTTTCTAAAGCACCATCTTCTTCGGCTGACCCGTTTTCGTTTGTTGCATGGGGACTTGCTTCGGCTTTCCGTGCTTTACGATTCTGTCGTCTGGTTTTCTCATGATGAAGCCATTCATATACTTGATGGAATAGACCCTGCTGGGAATCTTCCTCTGGTCTGGTGGATTTCTCTTGGTCCTCGCGATGCTTGAAACCCGAGTGATCTCCTAGGGAAGGCATAGTGAATGACGAATGCGCAATGGGCTTTGGGACACGTGATCTCGATTCTGTCTCAGATTTGTAGCTGACAACAGCTCCACTTGCGTGCAAGGCCTTGGTCAAGAGCTGATATCCAAGCCCGTTGCCGTAGAGGAATCTGTTGGGAATTAGTATGGTAGTAATTTAGAAAGACGAATGATTTTGAGAGGAGTGCTGAAGCGAGAGTCGAGTCGCGAGACGGAATTACAAGAAAGGGGACAACGTGTACTTTGAAGAGCACACAGCGATACAGTGGATTCCTTATCTACACGAGAGTCACACAAGGAAAGTGCTGGAAAGAAGATAGAGCCTACCTGTGGTTTTGAATGGAATCTTCACGTGTTAGTCAAGATACGGAGGCTCAAGGGCTTATCTCTTTGAGCACGCGACCAGTTGCGAAAGCTATCTCTGACCAGAAAAGCCCAATGATTCAAGACAAAAAAGGGGAGATCGAGGTGGGGGGGAAATAATTGGACCCCTTTAAACCAGTGGACGGGGAACAAGCGAACGGCAACGTCCCAGCGGTTAAGTTAGTCGGATCTGGTCGCTAACCCACACATTCGAAATGACGAAACTGGGGAAATGGCTGTACTGAAAAGAACCTTCAGAGTAAGCGTAGAGAACAAGAGAAAGTCTTGAACTAGTCTCTGATGGTGGGGGAATATGTCCGAAAAAAAAGTGGCAAAAAAAATTGCATGTTTATCGCTCAGGTGACTGTTTTCGGCCTGGCTAATCTGGCAGACAACCTGGTTCCTGCGTCGTTTCCGTTTCTGGTCGTTTCTGGTTTACTTATTGCAACACTTCGACCCCCTGAAAGTTCATAAGTTGTAAGGCTTCGGAATAGCCGGGTCGTACCACTCAATGCATCACACTCGATTTTATGGGGATTTGTGGCAATGGCTTTCTCGACATCGGAACCAGCAGAAAGAGGCAACATCGCATTAGGAAGTCGAGAAGCGAGTCGCACAGGTAAATGGCACTCATGGCTTTCAATTGTCTTTCAATTTGCGGCATGTGGGAAATGAGCCGGTCCCAAAGGAGCATTGAAGCTTTCATTTGGTCTTGGCTCTAGTCCTGGGAACATTGGTCTGGGAACATTGGTGGAGCATGTTGACCAGTACGGGGTACAAAACATAACATATGAATACTAGGAATCAGCATTTTCAAATCCTTGAGCAGAATCCCTTTAGGAGCATCAGCATTGACACAAAGAAGAAGTTGGGGTGGATGTTGGATCGGATGTGTGCGCATCAGAGAGGGGAAGGTTGGTAAATTACCGTATCAAGTGATTCCGTTCCAAATTTGGAATATATCAAGACAATCCTATGTACATGTAGGTAGTTATAGTTAACTAAGGAAAGAGAGAGGTATCGAGGAACAAATTATAGCATTATCTCCCACCATTGTCTTCAAGATGTTTCTAGCGGGTGTTCTCCTTTGCAGATGGGACATATTCAACCTGAAGATTCGATCTCCAGGTAATCCAGTGGAACAGTGAGCATCATTCATAAAGATTGCGCAGATTAGCGTACACAATACACGCGGTGTAGTCTTCATTCTAACTGTCATCCCAAATGCACGTCTATCACAATTTAAGCGAGACGCCACCTCGCTCAAACTAAACCCCGCTATGTGGAGAGAATGTTCTCCAAAGAATAAGGTAAATGTCTACCTTTATTAAGGAAATTCTTCGCATTTATCTACCAGATGCGACAGCGGGATTTTCTAATCCAAACAATGGTTTGAATGTTCGACTACCAAATGGCCAAGATATGTGTCTAGATAGGTTGGTGTTCTATAGCTGTCAGGGTATCACACAGCGTAACCAAGCCGTATATAGCGATAAAAGCAATCAGTTTTTTCCCCAACGTTAGTTGGAAGCCGGCTTCACCATACCGGCGAGTGCGTGGCGGTCTTTCGGGCGTGGGACACGCAACTGCATTGGACAAGAGCTGGCGAAAATCGAAGCACTTGTGATTCTCGCATGTACGACACGGCGATGTGATTGGGAGAAAGTAGGACTTCGGTCAACCAAACGGTATGAGTCAGGCGCTCCAATTGAAAAGGAAAACGGACAATACAAAGTCCAGTCAGAGCTGTACAATTTAGGTGCTCCGTAGGACTATACCTGTAGGGCTGGAAGTGATACGCATGTGCCAACAAGGTTTAGACACTGGAAATTACCTCTAAGCTAGTGGATGGAATGAGGATGCTTGTAAAAATCGCAAGAGCATAGAATCAAATAGGCCAGTATTTGTGTTGGTTATAATGCAAACCTCTCAAATTATGAAACCTCATGTATTGCATATGAGCTTATAAGACCGTGCTCTATGACAACATCCAAAATTCTTATGTAAGATGGATGGCTGGCTGAACGTGTTATGAGACATTCAATGCAGCCAAGAGATTCTACTCAGATGTTAGGTAAACTAGGCTAGAGAGTTCGAATGACGAAAAGACGACAAATCAACCCGAGAAACAGATTCTTCGGTCTGAAAAGGCAAACCAATAGTCAGGGCTATCAAGCGACTTTTTACCTGCACGGTATAGTAGACAAGCTTAATAATACCGTATGTAGAGTAACTGACGATTTGAAAATCTATAGATAGGTGTTGTCTTGTAGCCACAAAGCAAGGGATAGTTGCAGAAGAAGAACGAGATGAAATTCTTAGACAAATCAACCAAAAGGCAGTATTCTATAAAGGGAGGCTCGGCTGAGCACATCATATACGCCACTAATTCGGAGTACTCCGTACAATATCCGAGACTGCAGACAGCTCGCGGCCCCGGATCGAGATCGGCTACGCCGATCACCCTTCACGCCAAGCAGGCGGAATTTTTATTCGAGTCCATGTGGAGGAACCAAGTGAAACATAATCATTTATGTCTCACAGACCGGGATTTTAGAGCCCGAAGCTATAATTAGGGTCCTTGGTTTCGTCAGTGGCACTACATTGCAGGAAAACATAGTACATATCCTCTTACAAAACCCTGACTCTTGCCAACTTATTAACATTGAATATATTCATTTCATTGAAAATATCCCTCTTGTCTACCAGAATCCCCAAAGTCTCAAAATGAAGTTCACTACAGCAATCGTCGCTTCCCTGGTGGGAACCAGCACCGCCTTGTTCAGCAAGGACCAGCGTATGCAGTTCTACACTCATCTGCAATGTTTTGAACTAACAATCCCTTCTTTTCAACATTTTAGCCTGGGGTAAACGCGACTATGCCTGCGTAAACGTCTACCAAGGCATTCCCGACAACTCAACCGTCTCCGCTGGTCAGACCGTGCGTGTCCACTTCGACCGCAAGCCCACGGGACGCTGCCCAGATCCATTGAACCAGTACCCTGGCAGCAACTACAGCGTATGGCTGTACAATAACCCCGTACGCAAGCTGGATACCATCTCCTTCGACCAGTCCATCAAGATTGCGGGGGACATCAAGGAGAAGGCGGGTGTTGTTGATGTCACTATCCCGAAGGATTTGCCCCAAGTCAAGGATGGCTCGCTTTGGTATTTGAGGATTGACACTTCTCTCTCAACTGCGCCACAGGTATGTTTCTTTCTTTTTCACTGTTGCCCTTTTTGGGTTTTGGGATTAAATGATTTCGGGCTGTGTTTCTCTTGGCTTTTGTTTGATTCCAGGGGCTAACCGAGATTATGCAGATGCCGTCCTTGTTTAATGCTGCTGGGCCATTTACCGTTATTCGTGCATAGATTACTAGGGCTCGATTTAGAACTTGGTTGAAGAGGGGGCATGATCTTATTTATGCATGTTATGATGGCCATATCAATACCATTACTTTACTCAGTACGACAGCACAGACAAATTGGATCATATGTATATCGAATTGGGCTTCAGGCTCTTAGTCTATGAGAACAATTCAAGCCTTGTTGTTAAGATACTATGGATGACTTGATTCTTAGGCACCAGCCTTGGGGTGACCATGCAGGATTCCGTAACGTCAAAAGACAACATCCAATCATCTAATCACGGAACGAGACACTGAAGACCTTGAAGCCACTAGTAGGTTCATCGTGGCCACCTTGAGCATGCAAGTGTCCGTGCTTGTCAATATCAATGTACCGCCCTTTCTCCACAAACTGCAAGGTATGGCCAAGGCCACTACCCAAGAAGGTTACATGCACTTGAGCTGCATCTGAACTCTGGCTTTTGGGAAGCAAATCACCATGGCGACCGATCCATCGACCATCTAGTGCGCTGGAGATGGTGAATGTATTGCTTTCCTCGTCGTTGTTGTAGTGGATTACCCAGCGCTGGGCTTTGTTGTTGTGTTCAGGGCTTGTAGAGCTGGACACAATGCTTTTGCCTTCAGCCGGATTTGTGATGGCTCCTCCATTTTTCTCAAAGACTAGGTATCGGCCCTCGGTGAGGTAGCCAACCACCTCCTTGAAACCCTCTTCAAACCACAGGGTATTAACATCCGTTGCGTTGCTCTGTTCTCCATAGGGAACATCAGGACGTGTCTGCGCGTAACGGGCCTGGCAGTTGGATGTACCAGTATAATCGCCCTGGTCGTTGGTATCCACAGTCCCGGCATCCGGAAGATTAGGGAGAGAGTAGTCTGGATGGTCCAAATCAAGCGCGTTGACTAGATTAGACATGTGCTCGCGTCGCCATGAAACCATCTGATCGGTTGTAATATTTTTGTATCCCCGCGCTGTCAGCCATTCCTCAACGAAGAGAATCTGAGAGTTATGATCTGCCCGCTCAGTGAAAACGCGGTTTCCTCGGGTCCAGGGGGAAATCATATAGAATGGTACTCGGAAACCAGGCCCAACAAAGATATCCGAGAACATCCCTAGGGGGTCCTGCATCCAGTCTCCCGGGGTGTCCTTAGGGGAATGGAAGGGGGTGACATGATCACCAAAGCCACCAGTCTCATCATAGCTGATCATTAGGAGCGTTGAGTTATACTTCGGGCTACTGGTGACGGCGTCGACGACCTTCTTCTGAAGCCAGGCTCCATCCTTTGGCATGTACGGGGGATGTTCAGACAACTCGGCCGGGCCAACAATGAAGCTGACTTCGGGCAATGTGCCGTTGGCTGCAGCCTGATAGAAGGAATCGAGACCAACAAAGGACATACCCTTCTTGGCTAGAGGGCTATTTTTTGGGGCATTTTGGAATTGCTGGAACCAAGCTAGAGGGTTATCGTCGAAGTTGTTTGTGTCTTGGAAGAGTTGCCATGAGACCCCTGCCTCTTCATAAAAGTCATAGACGGTCTTCCACTTGAGTGGGTAGCAGTTGACACCGTTGTCATCACAGCCTACATAATTTTGGTCAGACCATGAAATCGTGAAAAGCATGATTTTCGTAGATAATGACAAGATTGCATAGCTGACATTACATACCTGGTACCTCATTGTTGTCAATATAAACACCTCCCTGGTCCTTCTCCTGAGGACTACCAGGAACGTTAATGGAACCGCTAACCAAAGTAACCCGATTAGGATTGGTGGCAGTGATTTGACCTTCCTGTTTGCAAATCAGTCTTCAACCTCTTTGTGATTGAGTCTGGCCACGTACCTGATACATGTCTCCCGATGTCCAACCTTCAGCAATAGCAAATTGAACTGGAATATCTTGGCGCTTCAGGTAGCCCCAGCTCCAGGGTGTGTTTTTAGTCACCCAGTGGTTGTTCAACCCGTTGTTTAGAGACTGTTGGTTCTCCTGGTAGCCGTTGCTACCAGCGACCATGCACTGAATAGCATCATGCCAGTCGCCACCTTGATATCCAAGATACCAGGGTAACAAGGTCTTGGTTTTGTTTGACTGGTCCGGGTCGACTAGCCTGATACGGAATATCAGAACCGATTTCTTTCCTTAGAACTCCGGTGCCCGGCACTTACTGATTCCAAACCGAGTTTCCGTCGGCATTGACCTGAACATTGGGATCATTGAAGCCCCGGACTCCAGGCATAGTGCCAAAATACTGTGATTTGGTGAGCAGGGTGTGAACGCTTCATATCGCAGGCGAAACGTACCGTGTCCCACGAGCGGTTCTCCTGCATGAAGATAACGACATGCTCGATGTCGCTCAAAGATCCACCGTAAACGAGCACAACTTCCAGAAGTACCGCGATAGCGATACATACCGGCGATTTGAAAGCCATGACTTGGTGATTGCAGAAGGGATGAAGGGAAAGAATTCAACTAAGAGAAGAGTAGTCCTAGGTTTATGTACTTATGGTCCGCCCTCCTCAACAAGCTTCCAAGATTTGGGACTTGGTTACATTTGCAGACGCTGTTCCCCAATGACAGCTCCAGGTCGTTCAAGGAAAGAACGAATTGGAGGATGGGGATTGAAGCACAGGGATGGGCTGGCATTCTTGGTGCGGCATGGCCGCCGATCATGTACAATGGCAGTTACTGCAAGTCCGCATGTTGTACCAGTCGAGTCATGCGAGAGTACAGTCAATGTTGGATCCAATCTGATATGCGGGTGTCTCCACGTGAAATTCTGTTCCATGGTACGATCAACGCTACAACAGGAACAAACTTTCGGCAGGAACGACCTTGTATACTTTGGGCTTAGTCGAGGGTGTCATAGGTTCTTTCCATGGTTAGTACCTGTCTTATTTACTAAATGTGTATCAATTAAATACGCTTGGATATCACATTCAACATCTAATTATTTTACCTTCACTCTGATTGATCAAGAGGGGCACGTGGTGTGTCTTTATGTAGTCGCATCACGTTGATTCATTTGGCAGTAAGGGTGGCATGATAGCGGAATGCTCTTCCCTCTGGGCACTCACTTGGTATTTGACCTCCTTTATATCTCTGATGTGCTCAAAGTCAAATGGACTATGCTCCTCCAGGTTGCTTTAAAACCTTGTAGACGCAGTACGGTCGGGGTTGAAAAATTATCCCCAGTCCAGAATAGTTCGCTCTTTGACCAATGCCGGGGCAGTTACAGCGGCCATGGCCGATCATGGGCTGCTCATTGGCTACATGTTTATTGATCGGATTAGTGTATTTGCTTCATTCGTCCACCTTTCCCGTGCCCTTGGTTTTAGCTGGACGGCATCATCAAAATCTCCATAAAGATGAAGCCGCCACTGCGCGACCGCGGATAGAGCTTCACCCGCAGAATCATGTGTACCGGGCGCCGGCGACTCAATATTTGGATTGGCGGGTGACCTCGGAATTTCGCAGACCAGACGGTGTATCGAAGCGGGTCTACCTGATTAACGGTTAGTTGAAGGGACTGACTGGTATAACGGTTGTCAATCTGACCGCAGGATATCGAACTAGGGCTGTTCCCTGGACCGACGGTGGAGGCCCGCTCTGGTGACACCTTGATTATTACTGTCACCAATGCCTTGTCGGATGATTTGATTGCTATTCATTGGCATGGCCTTCATGTGGCTAGTAAGCATCTCTACCTTGGTCATATCGCGAATAAAAGCATTGGGACTAACTCACACAGATGCCATGGATGGTGCTGCGGGGATTTCACAATGTCCCGTAGCTTCTGGAGGACGTTTTGTTTACAACTTGACAATTCCATCCGATCAAAGTGGTACATTTTGGTACCATGCCCATTCGGGGGTTTCACGGGGGGATGGTCTTTATGGTGGACTAGTCGTCCACGCACCAGTTTCCAAATCGACCGTTCGGGGCTTAATACCCCAGAGGCATGATAATTCTCAGCGTTACACTCAAGATAGAGAACTTTTGCTTCTCATTGGGGACTGGTACCATCGCCCTGCGGGTGATCTTCTTGAATGGTACATGGACCCAGGGAATTTTGGAAACGAGGTGAGTCCCGAAGAGTGGCCCTATACGTTGAAGACTGCTATCTGACACTGTTGTTAGCCTGTTCCTGATTCCATGCTCATTAACGGAGCGGGATATTTTGACTGCAAGATGGCGGTGCCTGCTAGGCCAGTGGACTGCATTAATCAGCAGGTGAATAATTCATTTATCGACCTCGATCCCTACGCGACATATCGAATTCGCGTGGTTAACACTGGGTATGTCACAGAACTATCAAAACCAACATAATTGGTTATTAGCTGACCAGTTCACAGAGCTCTAGCTGGGGTGAGTCTCGTTTTCGACAATCATCTCCTGGACCTGCTTCAGGTTGATAGTGTCGATGTAGCACGCTCCAACGAGACGAATATAAATTCCGTCGGTATACTCTTCCCTGGACAGCGCATGGACTTTATTCTTCGGCCATTATTACCGACCTCCGAAAAGCAGTCACACATGAGGGTTCGGTTAGATCAAGAGTATGAATAGACTCGCCGAGCACCGCGGCAGCTATCAGATGGTTGCTAATATCTCAACAGTTCCTTCAATTACGTCAACCCGGCATTGACGCCAGATCAAAGCTTCCCAATCAACTACCGTTCCGATGCCGTCGAAGGACCTCCACCCAAGGCAAACCATCTCGACATTGGAGAGACACCTTCTGCGCCCTCTATTCTTCGCTCCATTCCTCCCACTGTGCAACAGACGCACGTGGTGTACACCAAGATCCAAAAAATGGCCCGATTTTCCAACAAGCCATTCGGTTATTTCAATCAAACTTCCTGGAAGCCCCAGCAAGATCCACCTCTTCCATTGGCCTCAATACCACGAACCAAATGGGATGCAAACCAATTCGCAATAACAACGGGGCCGGAGCCTACATGGATAGACCTAGTAATCAACAATCTAGACGAAGGATCCCACCCCTTCCATATGGTAAGGATCCCTCCCTTCCCTACCCCGTGGTGACAATCCACTAATTAGTACCCACTTCAGCACGGACACCACTTCTACGTACTCGCAGTGCACCAAGCCGAATTTGGCTGGGGCTCCTACAATCCCTTCATTGACAAAATCCCACCACACCTCGTATCTGACTCAGATGCGTTGAGGAATGGCACAGATGACGCCCAGAACCCCAACACTGATAATAATTCCGGTTTGTACGACACCTCCCGAGCTGCTTTCCGTGATACAGTCCAGATCCCAAGTCGCGGCTATGCCGTTATCCGTTTCCGGGCGGATAACCCTGGCGTTTGGCTGTTTCATTGCCACATGCTCTGGCATTCGGCGACGGGTATGGCCATGTTGATTGATGTGCAGGGAGACCCGGCGGGATTAGTTGCGCACGCTGGCAGTGGAGAATTATGTCCTACTTCTTGAGATGTATTATTGACTATTTTGCGCCTTAGGATTAGCCAACTTGTAATTACTTCCACTCCAGACCCTAGCTTCTCATCTGTTCTAGATAATTTTGGGAACTTTTGCCGAACCAGCTCTAAGCCCGAAGTGGAAATTATCCGAGATGAGCGACGATCTTCAGGGGCATGGGAAGAAGATGGCTCACAGCCTATTTGAAAATAGTTGATCAGCTACGGAGTACGGAATACTTGAATTATAATTGACGAGAAAGATGTCTTGTGTCGAAGCTAGGCAAATTTGGGACGATATTGACAATCCCCAGAGCCTCAAATAGTGGCTCGTCGCTTAAAATAGTACCCGGGAAGCCTCGAGATGACCTCGGACCATATTGTCATATAAGCCCCCAGGGCTCTAGTCCCTAGAAGAGTTCAGAAATCATCGATAGATGCTATGGAAATTTCAAAGATGCCCAACTTTCCAGCGGTTTCATTGTACTTTTTCTGTCAAAAGTACAGACAAAGTACGGAGTACTCCGTACTTCCTCAGAGGGCCCGTGTTGATCCCCGGGCCCACCGCACCGGCCCCAATAGCCCCCCAATGGCCCGCGTTCGCGTTTTCGCGCTTTCGCGCTTTGCGGCTATAATCTCTCCTTTCTTTTCTTCATGTGTCTATAATTGGAGAAATATCTTGCATCTCTACAATTGGCTATAGTACTCCCTCAAGATGCAGCCGGTTCGTTGCGTTCGGTCTTGGGTGAAGTCACTACAGCTCGGCCTCGTGACTATGGCTGAAGCCATTCGCTCAGGGACATGGAGGGAACAGCAATATCAGCTCCTTCAAGGGGCACAACAAAAGTCTCAGTACTTCAACTTTAAAAATACCAAAAGAACTCTTACTATTTCTGGGCTGGCAATAGCAGCCATGATGGTACTTTGGTATATTTTCTCGCATCCACTGCTTTATTTGACTGCCATCGACGAACGTGCTTGCCAACATCCAGTCGCTCGACTCGTTTATGATGCCAAGCAGGCTTTTAACGAAACTTTGGGGCACCAGTCGAAGTCATTGGACGAGGCAGTGGTGGAATATCGACGACGATATAAGATGCCACCACCTCCCCACTTCGATGAATGGTATGCGTTTGCAATTTCGCGAAACACAGTCTTGATCGATGAATTTGATACCATATATCACACTTTGCTGCCGTTCTGGGGAATTTCACCTAGAATAATTCGCTCTCGTGTGAGAGAGGATCTTGGGTATAATAATCACGTTATGGGCATTGCCATTCGTGACGGCAGAGCTATCCATTTGGGCAATGGCCAGGGTGGATTCCAGAAAGATGCAACAATGAAGATTCTTGACAAGTTCTCTCAATGGTTACCAGACATGAACTTGGAATTCAATGTACACGACGAACCACGAGTGATAATTCCTCATGAGGAGCTGCACATGATGGTCACTGAAGGCTATGCAGCTCACACTCGACTGAATTGTAACTCATCGTTATTGAACCTTTTTTCGCCGGGCGATATGTATGACCCTATCCCACCAGTGCCGGTCTCCACGACCAGATTCAACAACATCGAGCGCCAAGAGACCTGGCTCTACTCGCGGCTTTCATGTCCACTAGACACACCAGCTAGGGCGCTGGATAGTAACGCGCCAGATAATTCTAGTGCTTACGCAGTGGGTCCTCTGGGCTTTGTGTTCAACCAGACTGCCGCTAGTGATATGTGCAACAGCCCGTCGCTGCGACATCAGCTTGGAGTTTTTGATCACCCCAACTCTTTTAAAGTCACAACCGAGCTTGTCCCGATGTTTTCGATGTCCCGTCCGTCTTCATTCCAGGACATTGCAGTTCCATCGCCGTATTATTACGAAGGCATGTCGCAGTTCGATGCAGAAACCTCGGTTGAATGGGAGAACAAGAAACACCAGCTATACTGGCGTGGAAAAACTACCGGAGGACATAGTCGGAACGGCACCTGGCGTAACCTGCAACGTCAGCATATCATCGGAAACCTGACCCATCCACAATCGCCCCAGTATCTCATGCAGCCAAAGAGTGATTCCAGGTGTGTTGCAGGCCGCAGTGATGGCTGGGAGGTCCTAGTGGCAAATCGATCCCAGATCGAGGGCTACTTCAACACTCATTTCATGGAGATCGTGGATTGCGACGAGGACTGTCATGATGAGAAAATGTTTTTCGACGATATTGCAAAACCAGATCCTGCGAGCGAGGCCTGGAAATACCGGTATCTGTTAGATATGGATGGTCATGCCTACAGCGGGAGGTTTTACGCCTTCATGCGCAGCAAGAGCGTTCCATTCAAGTTGACGTTCTTTCGGGAGTGGCATGAGGATGTTCTGGTCCCCTGGGTCCACTACGTACCAATTAACAAAGACGGGAATGAGATTCCCGAGTTGATACGGTTTTTCGAGGAAGATCCTGAGGGTCAGCAGATTGCTCGATCCATCGGCGAAGAGGGTCAATCCTGGGCGGCCAAAACGATACGAAATGATGATATAGACGTTTACATGTTTCGACTTTTCTTGGAGTAAGTTTGAGCGTCTGTTAAATGCTGGCTCGGCTAACGTGAAATTTCAGGTACGCCCGTGTGCAAGATGATCAAAGAGAGCACCTGGGTTTTCAATTGTAGAAGCCCCGTGGAAGACCAAGTTTCTCCACCACAGTCGGTTTTCTGAAAATACCCCCACGAAAACGGTCGATGGGTACTCAAGCCAATCCGCACCTATGGACAACAGTGCCACTACATCCCTCAATCGCCAAGATGAGATGAAGTGACCATTGTCATGGACACCGCTACACAACATGCGCATATTCCTGTTGCCTGTAGTCTGAACAGGCCTTTTCATGGAGTCAATGTCTATGGGCTTCCGCTTCAGCTCCACGAGCTACAGTATGGTCTGTGGTCGTATATCGAATGACCCAGTTCGACACCTCGCGGGGCACGGTGTGCTCCAGGACTCTAGTGGGGTTCAATCGGGAACTGGGCCTATCTGAAAATGATATCGGGTGCAAACAAGATTGAGCATTTCGAAAAGGAACAACCTGCTATAATTGGTCTATTCTCTCCGAGGTTAGATCCAAGTCAAATGGGAGGATGCCTAAACTGCGACGTGCCGGTCTTCGGTTGCCCCCGGTATGGGTTACGACTTGTGTGGAATTCGAGTGAGGATTGACTGATCCATGGAGCTGTGTCGTTGGCTGACTACTTGCATGTTATTTATTATTTTTTTGGATGTATGTCTTAATTTTCACATAGTATCAAAGTCATACAGAGACGCACTAATAGCTCCCGAAGATGTGTGATGTTGATTTTGCCAATTTGATGGCGGTTTGGTGGATTCGGATTTCTTATGGATGTGTGGGAGTTGATTGCTGTGTTGATGCGGCGTGGTCTCTCCTCCAAGCGTATATATAGAAGTAAGGTGTAAGTAAATACTTTCAGCTGTATGGATTGGATCATACAGGCCCTCATCAAATGAGTTATCCCAACAAACGCCACAGCAAGTAAGGATACACAGTTTCATAAGAAATAGAGATCACAATAGGTGCATAGCTTGAGAGAGTACAGTCTGTGTGTACAAATAATAATGCCTTAGGTAACGCCAATTCCCCCAAAGAGAAAAAGGAATGGGTAATTACAGGAAAGTCCAAAGAGAATGAATATAGAAACCCCGGTAACCCCCCAGGACTAGAGAAGGAAAGACCAGCTTCACCGTTCAGATTAAGGTGGGAAGCAAAGAGTCTACGCAGCGGCAGCCCACTCAACAACCTCTAGAGCGCACATGACAAGCACGAGGGTCGAGGGGAGGATCCTAGAAAGAAAAAAAGACATGTTAGCAAAGACCAATGCTTGAGATAGAGGGCCAGGGGATTGTCTGTTTTCTGTTAAAAGGAAGAACAAGGACTTACCAGACAACATAACTCTGGAACAAGAGTTTCGACATAGCGCCGACATAGACGTTGTTGATCTGACAGATCTGCGCCAACTGCAACGCCGACGGCGCACCTGTAAGCAGGAAGCAGACAATAATGAAAATCGGATCGTCGAGGATACTAATTGGCACAAACTTGGCCATGACCGCCAAAATTGGAGCCATAATGATAGTTGGAAGAAGCATGCGCGCAACCAGTGAAGCGATGATAAGCTTGCGTTCGTCACGGGGATGTTCCACGTCCGCCAGCGCCTCCTCGGGAATTGTATTGCGCGCGAGGTTCGCGCCGAGCACAACCAGGATCAGCGGAACGGCGACCTGTCCGTTCGACTCGATTGCGCGGGTGACTGAGTTGCGGACGAAAGTGCCATCGTCAAAGAATATGCGCTGGAGCGCTGGGACGGATGCAACGATGATGGACACTAGCATTGCCCACAGGGGTGGGTTCATAAAGTCCCATAAGCCATTGACGAATCGGCGCAATCCGAGAGTGGTTGATGCGAGGCCCTTTTGGATCTTTGGTGGGAGGCGCGCGTAGAGGGCGTTACTTTTCTTCTCTCGCCACTGACTCAGGCGGTCTCGCGATTTGCGCAGATACGCTTTGAAGCGCTGGAAACGCGTTTTCTCGGCTTCTTGAGCTTCGCGCGCGGTGATTTCGACATCCGGGAATTGGAGAATGTCACCGTGAGAGCTTTGGCGGGGGAGAAAGGGGCCGGTAGGTGGTGGTCCAATTACTGACGGTGTGTCGTCTGAGTCGAGGCCGTCTGAGTGGGTGGAGGATAGCTTCGAGTAGGAATACGTTCGCGTTGACACGGGTGTTTGGTCGCCGGATGGGAAGCGGCGGTCGGTGTGTGTTGCGTGGTGGACATGGTGTAGATCATCTGAGCTGCGAGTTCTAACTAGCGGTTCGTCCGGGTCTGTCTGGTCCGGGTTGTCGCTATACCGCGCCTGGCCCTGCTCGATGATTGATTGACCACTCTCGTCGCGCTCCACCTCTTCAATATATCGATCCTTAGGCGCCAAGAGAATGTGGTATCCCCAGCTCCAGCGCACAAGTTGACCTAGCTGCTGGAAGATGAGCAGGTATAAAATGCCACGTGCGGCGACATCGTTATCGTTGTCATATGGGAGCCGGTCCCAGTGGAGGCCTTTGAGGGTCTGCGAGAGCGATATGACGAGAGAGATCGGGAGAGAGTTTGAATTTCCAAAGACCTGCAGAGAAGGGGTTGTTAGGATTGGATATTCGACTCTCAAATGGAAGGGCCCACTACATACCGCCATGGCAGCCACGAAATTTGACTGCCGCTTCTTGAAGCGGCAACATTTTGCGACAACGAGGGAACAGGAGTATGAGACGAAAGTCTGAACAATAAAAATAACCGGGATGATAGCCAGGTCCGTCAGCTTTTCAGCAGTTAATTGTGAGCCCAATTTAGTAAAAACTGTAGAAATCAGCTATGTCACAGAAAGTTCTAATCGCGCAACAGAGGGATCCATACTGAGGCAGGGGGTGAACAGAGTCACATTCAGGTTTGCTACTAGCTTCTGGGCTTCGGCATCGAACATGCCCTGACGGGCGGCAATGTAACCAGGTAAGCTGACGCAGACGACTTCCAGCACTGCTGAAAAGACGAGCAGTACTAATTGAAAGAATGGGGGATGACTTTCATGGGCACCTATGAAGAAGCGGTTACCCATTGAGGCCTGGGCAATAGCATCGACATTTTGAAATGATCGGGGCGAGTTAAAGATGGCCATCAGTCAAAAGAATAGATGGAAACAGGAAGTGAAGTAGTTGAAAGGAGAGAAGTCTTGATTTAGATACGGAGGCTTGGCACCTTGCCCACGTTGACAGCTCTTTGGTGGACGTTTGTCTTGCCACTGCGTTCACTGCGTTCACTGCGTTCACTTCATTCATTTCATTCACTACCTAAGTACCTTGCAAGACATAAATGGCTCAATGCTTATACTTTTAAATGCTATTTCCGCTCCTATGTTTTTGGCTATACATTACTTTATAACTAGTTATTAGCAATGTAATTACTAGTAGAACCCTACCTTGGAGATCAATGACGCATTTAGGAGGCGATCGCATCACGCCAAGACCTGGTCTGTGCCGATCGGAATACTGAGGCTTAATGCTTTGGTATAGAGATCTAAGGAGCTTAGGGGGGAAAAAAGTGTGATTAAACTAAATGCTCAAGACCCTAACAAAGAGAAAAGGACTGTGGTATAATACAAGAACAAACCTACAGATCACGTAGGCCAAAATTTCCTCAACAAGCTGCCGCTCTTGGCTGTGCACCGGGGCTGTGCAACATCATGCAACTTACGCTTCATTCACAAAGCCCAATTTCTCGCCCACTTTGATGCGCTGGCCCTTCTCAATACTCCAAGTCCACCCATCACTGGGGGCATCCTCCGGCCAGCCGGCATCAACGGACTTGCGAGTTCCAAGAGGAGCCTCAAACACAAGCACAATCGAACTACCAAGCTGGAACCCACCCATCTCCTCCCCACGTTGCAGTGGATGTCCGTCAAGTGTCCGGCTGGCGTGGTGGTAAGTTGCCTCAACAAAGCCGGGATACTGCTCACCGCGCTTAGCAGCCAAGGCTGCAGCCAAATCCGCAGCGGTGTCGGTCAACAGGCTGTTCGTGCGCAGCTCCGAGTCAAAGTTGATTTTAATGGAGCCTACATTGGTAGCTCCGACCGGCGTGTAACTGAAGAAACCCCACCGCCATCGGCCGAGGAGTGCAACTCGCTCGTTGAGAGTGAATAGACCGGGTAGATGCCTCTGCAGGTATGGTGAAACCGAGTATAACTCGCCAGCAAAGTGGCGGCGGCTCTCGACCACCCAGGGAGCGGGGGAGTGGAAACGGTGGTAGTCACCGGGTGCTAGGTAGATCACAACGTAAAACAAGGCATGGTTGGCTGCGGTTTTGGGCGCGTACCATGGTGTTCCATCGCCACGAGCCAGGTCCTCTTGAACCTGGATTTCCGAGGTTGCTTTGGATGCGGTTGAAGCATCCAATGAAGCACGTTGTTTGGGAGCACCATCTTCTCCCGAAAGAAGGCTCGGGAGAGTATAGGAAATCCCGTTCATGCGCGCAAACTCTTCATGCGCATCCATGTTCTCAGAATCCTTTTGGGTTTCTTTCCGGCCTTGGTCCGTGAGTCGCTTGGAGTGGTCGGCGTGCGCAGGCGTGGCTGATCCGAGGAGGGCATCCAAACTGTATGTCATTCCCTTGACTTGTTCAACCTCGCCCCGTTCGATCGTTCCAAATTGTAAGATTCGGCCGTCGGAGGGAGCCAGAAGGGCACGAGGGTCGGGGTCCAATGGTCGAACGCCAGGCTTCAGCTTACGGTAAAAGAATGCCGCCAAATTCGGGTAGGTGTGCAGGTCAGGCTCGGCAACCTCCTCGAGGTTGACACCAAAGGCCCAGGAATAGAGTTTGAATCCAGGAACGCGGAGGTAGTAAGGAAGTTCAATTTCGTTGAACCGACCCCATAGACGCGACATGGCTTTCAGGGGCAGAGTGGACATGATCTGAATGTGCCATGGGCCTGACAGGCTGATCCTCGGACGAGGAGGTGGCCGTTTTCCATCTTCCCATTCATCGCCAGCTGCATCGCGAGCAAGCCGATCCCGTTCCGCACGTTGTGACTTGTAGAAAGACAACAACCCTAACAAACCAATTCCGAGTCCGACCGGGATGGGATACCATTCGACCTTAGTATTGCGCAGAGCAAACCCTAGCCTTGAACCAAATCCTCCTCTGCTGTTTTCAGAGTTGTTGTCCTTTTGATATTGTCTCCATGATTTAGACGAAAAATGCCGGAGGCTGGCTTTATGGCGGGCCGTGGCCCGGAACGAAAGAACCTCCATCGACGCAGCCCCGATCCGGGGGGCAACGGGAGGATAATAAAGGAGAGGCGAGGAAGTGAAAAGGCGCTGGGCCATAATGTTTAATCCATCGGCCTGGAGCGCTAAAATCGACCCCTAAGCCTAGAGCGTTTTTTTCCGAAAATGGGGAAACATGTTGTTACCGGTTGACCGCCTGGCAGAATTGCACGTGGAGAAACAATGGACTGTCTTGCTCTCTAGTTACTTTGCATATCCCAGATACTTTCCATTATAAATGAGCGTTTCGGCGATTCTGATTCTTTGCATCTTCTCACATCTTGCATCGATCTTCCCACTTACTTTCCAGCTGCTATAGAGTCTCGCAGAGGACACTACAACATCGATATCGCTTCTCAATCGATTGATGCCAGATATCAGCAACTAGAGTTAGCTCCATATGGGCTTTTTAGCTTGCGAACATTTTCAGTTCTGAAGTAATGGCGCCAGGATTATCATCACAGCCCACGGTGGAGGGAGACACACCAAGCACAATCACGCTGCACATACTCTGCCAGTCTCTACCCCCTCCAAGCCGGTTAACACTCGAGAATGTTCCACTCTCCTCCACAATCGCACAGCTCAAAGGCCGGATCGAACAGACCTTTCCGAATAATCCTCAAGCATCACACCAAAGACTCATCTACCGAGGAAAACCCCTCACTGTTGATGACGCAACACTCAGAGCAGTAGTCTCATCTATGCAGGCAAGCAACTTATTCCTAACCTATGCCATATGACCTTTTGTCCTAACTAAATGGTATTTTCTTTTGCAGGAAGGCATTGATAGTATGCACCTTGTGCTGCCACCTGAGTCAACAGACAAGGAAGTACCTCCTTCTTGTGTGATACCACAAGATTCGCCCCTCGGGAATTCTGCTCAAGCTTCCACTTCCTCTTCCACCTGGGTTGATGACCCCAACACTGGTCCTTCGGTGATTACAGCCAGCATTTCCTCACACTCGAGCATTCCCAGGGAAACCTATGCCAGTCCAGGTTCTCCACGCGTCACATTCAATCAGTACGTCAACGCCTCTTCATTTAACCGACACACAGCAACTACAAACGGACCAGAAGCCCATGGTGCAGAACTATCTCAGCGTATTCTCGCTTTACGGCGTCATATCGAGGAGATTGAGGGACAACTGGACCGGCGTACCATGCCATGCATGGAGAATATCATTCTTATACGGAACCAGCTTCTTGAAATTCAAGATGCACGACCTGCCAGACAACTTCCTCTACCAGGTGTTGCTGAACTGGTTGCTCGTGTTCTTGACGCTCAACAACGTGCCCGTCTAATGGAATATATGCAGCAACAGCATTCACAGCCAAGATTTCCAGATCAAACCACCTTCTTTGCCCAAACAAATGTTTCCAACTCGTTCGCCCCAGGCTCCAGCCAAGTCTTCATGCTGTGCTCGCCAATGGGAGACTATCATAGTGGTCTCGTGAGACAGGACGACTTGATAACCCGACCCGTAGCGCAGCAGGTGGTTTCGCCCAATACAGCCCTCGCCAACGAGCCCGGCGCACCCCAGCCACCCCAGGTACCGCAAGCACCCCAACCCCCCAACCAAAACGCAGCGGTAGTCCAGAATGCCCTGCGCCAAGCAATGCTTAACCAACAGCGGCGAGGCAACAACGTCGAGCACGCCGGTCTGGCACGACACATCCGCCGCATCTGGCTGTTCAGCCGTCTGTGGCTCTTCTGCTACCTCACCAGCGCCCCTGGCACCTGGAGGCGTTACATCTTCGTCAGCATTGCCTTGCTGGTTACATTCTTTTCTGAGACCAATATTCCGCGGCAGTTTGCGACAGCGATTATTAGTCCCGTCCAACGCCATCTTGAGGGCCTCACTCATCTCGGTGGTCCGGCAGATCGAGCCACCCAAACTGGAGCCAATGATGCTGCTGCGGAGTTCAACATTTGGGACCAGATACGCCGCGCGGAGCGAGCCCTTGTTTTTCTTTTTGCAAGTCTAGTTCCCGGTCTCGGTGAGCGACATGTCCAGGCTCGCACTGCGGCGGATCAAGCTTTCTTGGCTGAGCAAGAGCGTCAGGTGCGGGAACGTCAGGAGCAGGAGCAGGAGCAGACACGGGAGCGGGAGCGCCAGGAGGAGGAACGTGCCCAAGCCAGTGTGGCGGAGGGCGCGGGGAATGCAGGCACCGAACAAGAATAGGTATCTGCTGCGCATGCACAGTCTGGACAGAGTTAAGCAGAGAACTGATCTATATTGGGAGGTACATTTGCTTTTCATATTCATCTTCATTAGCGGTAGCGTCTTTCATCTAGTTTCTACAATTGAACTCAACCTGGGCCAAAGTGATACCCACAACACTGTCATCCATAAAATCAAGTTAATGAGATCGAACTCTTGTTCAAGTCAACCGTCCATATAGCTTTGGACTAGATGCCCCTCTATGTATATCGTGTAATGCCTACATTGTCTTTCTCTTATACCGTTAGCAAACGCTCACTGAGAACGAGAGCCACCTGCGAGGCATCGGTTGAGTGTCGTAGTGATAGACCATGTCCGCTCAACCTGTCGAAGCTCAACTTGCCGGTTTGTGCTCAGTGTTTTGGGGTCGCCAACGATTGCCGGTCTTAGATTGATGAACCATTACCCCGACATTGCGCAAACCAACAACTCACAACTTTGTGACACCTAAATTCGCAGGTGGATCGGAAGACAGAGCCATAGGACCCGTATTAAAGGATTCTTCGCCATCAAAGTGCCTGCCGGAGTCTATATCAATATCTTTTCTCAATACCAAATGGGAAAAAAAAGGAATGCACTCACCATCCACGCTCGGCACCACCACTCAAAAAGCTACAGTCTCCATTCGCAACACAATCCCATCCACCACCAACACCACGCCCATTCCTCCACTGCGGCGGAGACCCCGATGCACGAATGAACGTCGTACCATCAGCAAGCAGCTTCTCACTCAAACTTTCCCCCCGATCACTGCCCTGTACAGCACTGGCAGGAGAAGAAGCCCCCCTCCTCTTAAAAGTACTCAAACTAGCAGTGAAAACATTAAAGTCTTCTTCGGAACTATCATCCGGCATGTGGCCCGTTAGAGCCCGTCCCATAGCAATGAGCGGAGCAGCATGCGCGCAGATCAGGACGGACTTGCTGGTCCTTTGGTCTGGTAGCAGTTCTGCTTCCAGGGCGGAGACTTCTGCGTCGAGGTCGGCGAGTATGCCTTCCAGGGCTGTTGCTACGCGGTTGTGGAGCTGCGTGATTGTCTCGCCGCGTCTTGAGGGGATAAGTAGGGGCTTATATGTCTGGCTGGCTTCTGAAAGGAGGGTTGGGAAGTGGGTGGACATTATCTGAAGAGTTGGATGGGCCGGGTGGTCGAAGAAGTCTGTCGCGCCGAACCATTCTCTGTATTTGAGTTAGCTTTCCTGGTCATAGGGTGCTTGTGAAGTGCTTCTGTTGTACGGGAAGGGAAAGCAAAACGGGTGGGTTGTCTGGATAGGAGGAAGGAAGTATAAGCATATGGAGAGGGTGAACTGCATACCCTAGCCCGTTTTCAACCCGCACAGCAAACTCCGCATGCCGATCGATTGACCCAATCTGGCCATCTTGCTGGCTCTTTTCAGACTCGGCTGATATTCTCTTCAGCTCTTCAACAGATGGCTGGATTGTTTGAAGGCAGCGGTAGAAGGGACTCGAGTATACACGGAATGGCTTAGGATGAAATTGGGGGCCGACAATGTGTTCCGCCAGCTCGTGTGACTGTTGCACGCCGTGCGAGGTCAGAGCGGGGTCTGCTGGGTTTCCTGTCGGCGTGGGGAATTGTGACCTGTAGGTGCCCGTCTGGAAGTCAATGGTCCAGCTGAGGCGGTGCTGTCAAGGTTAAGTCTACTAGCACACAGAGTTGACAGAGGAGATTACATACCCCATGACGGGTCAGATATATCGTGTCCAAAGGCATGGCGCATGAATAATTGAGGTGTTCAACTATGTTTTGGTACTGGCCTTGCCTTTGTTGCGGGGGAAAGGCAGAATGCATGTTCGCCGAGGGCGGTGACAGCGTGCCTCGGTCCGCGCGAGCTTACGATGATGATGAGGAAAAAAAAGGGGTGAATGATACAAGCATTGCAGACCATAATCATCTAGCATTGATGTACGAGCGAACCGTGTACTCTGCAAACCATCAAAAGTGCGGAACAGGAGATATTTTGTTCACAGCTACAAATTCCAGATTACATTCCAAGGCCCAGCCCAGTTAAACCAACGCTATGCATAAGCAGTCAAAGCAAGAACTTTTCTCGATTCGTTTTTAAAGCGACTCCATCTAGTAGAAGAAGCCGAGGAGCTTACCAGCAACGTGCTTGCGGCGAGCCTCCTCGTGGTCCATGATACCGGCAGAGGTGGTCAGGACAACGTAACCGAACTGACGGGAGGGAAGGAGCTGGGTAGCCCACTTCTCGAGGTCACGGAGCTGGACGGGGTAGCGGGGGTTGATGACACCACACTTGTTGAGACTGGAGGTGTGAACGTTAGCTTGGTGTTCCTTTGAGACTGGTGGATGTAGTTGTGAATACGTACCGGCCGTTGAGCTGGATGACAATCTTGCCGGAGCGGTGGTCATCGACCTCCTCGAACTCGCCAATGTAGCCTGAAAGAGAAAAGAGTCAGCATGTTGTGAAGATTTAAAAGTCGTCAAATACTGAAAAAGCCATAACAGCGCTTTGGAAACGTGTAAGATCTTCGCAAATTAATATATCGGACACTTAAAAGGCAGACGTCGTAGGTTGTTTGAGACCGGCCGCCTAGTTATCAGCCCGAAGGTGTGGTACAAATTTTCTCAAAACATGGAGTAGAAAAAGCAATTGAAATGAAATGGGCAAGAAAAAAATTGAAAAGACGAAATCGAATAGAAAGTTTCAAAATTCACGTACCGTGCTTCTGCATGACAGCAAGGAACTTGACGATGACCTTGGAGGAAGGACGGATGAGGACCTGGCGCTTGCCAGCCTTCTCGGCGTTGTTCATGGCGTTAAGCGCATCGTTGAGGACGGAGGTCTTGACCATTTTGGCGGTTTAGTGGAATCGAGATTCTCAAATCGTAACGTTTAAAAGTAAAGATTATGAGGTATCTGTTCGACGAAGGCGGTTCAAGTCAGCCACCACTAGTCTTCGAGCGCAAAGAGTGCCCCTTTTTGCATTGCAAGGAGTTCTTCAGCCCGTGCCGAGTTGGGAGATGCGTATCATCTTGGCTTCCTGGATCACGATTCCTGAGAATTATCTATAATTCTCGTATGGAAGCAATCTAGACAAGATGATTGCATCCCCAGACTAGCTGAGAGGCTGTTGTTGGGGGAGGGCATAGCACATACCTCGAGAGATGGTCGTTGATGGATGAAGCGGAAGAAATCGACGCTCAGTGAAAGTTTGGTTTTCGGGTGGTGCGCGGGTAGGGTTGGGGTGCGATATAGCCCTTATCAAAGTGGTCACGTGGCGATAAGTCCCAGATTGGTGCCTTAACCTCAGAAGGCATCACTATTTTCTACATCATAGTCACAAACAATGTACAATGTAGCTGAAAATCCAGGGCTGTACCTACGGCATAGAAAGCACAGCAGCAAAACAAAGAGAACTCGAATGATAAAGCAAAAAAATCAACATTAAACTTCAACACAGATAATGATACAAACATCTTTACTTCTACTACTACCAACTCATTAGCACCCCATTCACTTATTCCATCAGTGGGCAAGGCTCAGATGGATGGTTCTATACATGATGTTCCAGCGTGATAGCATGGCTGTGGGCAAATATCGGCGTATACGAGGAAGGGAGACGAAATCAGGGACAGCTTTTTCATGACAATGACTCTTTTCTGGAGGGGGTGACATGATGGGAAGGGATACATGAATGGGGAGCACAGTAGAGGATGAGGGGGGGTACATGAATTCTTGGGCTACATGAGTCGCAATGCTATAAGATGCGAGGGAGGGGGTCTTGTCTAATTAAAAACAACATAGAAGGGGGATTGGGAAAGGTGAAAAGGGGTGGATCAAGAAGAAAAGGAAACTCAGACAGGGCCATACAGGAATTGGGAAGAGTAACTCATTCGAACGTGTGTCATCAGGGAATTGAGCACCAGCAAAGGGTTTTGGGAAACGGAATTCGTGACCAAAGGGAGTGATGGGAGAGGAATCTTGTGCTGGGGAATAAAAGGAAGAGGGATCTGACAGGCGCCCTGGTTCGATAACGCCGAGAACGGGACAGCAACCCGCACACATCAGGAGCACCGATTGGGTGTGGGCTCAAGCAGCCCTAGAACCTGTGGGATTGAAGCCAACAGGCCCGATGTGAGTGGCAGATGCTTTGGAAGACGGAATCGGACCAGAAGCACTGGTAATCGCTTCTGGTAATCAACCGAGTGAGAGATAGTGACGGGTTTACGCCATACCAGCACCCATGTTGATCTGGCGCTTGACCTGCTCACGGGTCCAGCGGGCAGTCTCAATTGTGCGCTCGCTGTACTGTCTGGTTGTGCGAGTCTCTCTCACGAGAGAGGTGACCCAGTCGTTGCGGAAGTAGGCAGCGAGCTCGCCGTTGGGGAAGGCATCAGCAAGATCACTAGTGAATAGTTAGTATTGGCAATCGAGAATAGAAGTTGCGAAGACCTACCCAATAACACCCATGGCAGACCGCATCAGACCTTCGCTGCGGTTGCTCTCCTGGGAGATAATGTGAAGAAGCTGGAAAATAGACTCGATGAAAGGTTGCAGTTGGGTGACTTTGTTCTAATTAGCACGCTGACATCGTATTTGTGCGAAGAGTAAAGAGCAACATACTGGAAGGAGTGCCCTTGTAGGACAGAAGAATACCACCCCAAGCATCCATGATGCCTTCACGGAGAGAAACAATGTAGTCCACCATGTCGTAGGGGAGGTCGGAGCTGGTGGTCACGCTGGAGGCTTGCTGGAGAACCTGGCCAACAACTGTCAGGTACGTATCGAATTTGGTTCCGATGGCCTGGGCGATATCGCCAAAAGTCTCCAGAATCGCAGGCTTGAGCTGGTTGGTAGAAGTCTATATGAGAAATTAGCATTGAACATCAAACTCGGTATATTTGAGAGACACAATCTCACCTGGAGAGTCTTGAGCAGGAGGTTCATGAAGGTGTCACAGTAAGGCTGGACCTTCTCGTTCAAAGCACGAGCAATGTCACTGACCAAGCCAATGGCCATAGAGCAGAGACCGGGCTCTTCCTGGTTGCCCAGAGCGTTATACAAGAATGGGCTGAATGACTCCATGTACTTGATGAAATCATCCTCAAGAGCACTGGCAATAGCACCAACTGTGGCAAAGATGACATCCGGCACACTCGACTTGGCGCCAAGGGTAGTCAGAACCTGAAGCAGCACACTCATGATACGATCAGCCTGAGGCTTGATCTCGGCCTCAAAGCGCTGGACGATGGCTAGAATGACACTGATCAAGCTAGTCTGCATCTCCTCAAGGAGAATACGGTCCTCGGCACTAACGACCTGCTGCTGCATGGGAACAGTGTGTTCAAGACGCTGGATAATAACATCCGAGAGAGTTGCAACCATGGGCAGACTGTCATTGGCGGAGTTCATAACGAAGGAGTTGAGAACTTCGTAGCCAGCAGTACGGAGCTGGTTATCGGCGTCTTGTCTGTACGTGCGTTAGATCAAAGGAACCGAAATGATGTCAGTCAGGGAACATACCGCTCAGTCACAGTTAGCAGGGACTTCACACTGTCCTCAAAGTGCTTCGACAGAGGGTTGGTCTGCGAGCCATCGTCGCCAGCAAATCGGTCTGCGACGTTCATAAGAGCCCAGCAGCAAGAGCTGGCGATCTTGGGGGAGTTGGCGAGGCCGTTGAAGAGGCAAGAGATAAGCGGCTGGAGGTGAACCTCGGGGTCGAGAACCTCGGGGCAGCAGTCGCACACGCGACCCAGAGCGTAGGCAGTGGAGTCCCGGACAGAGATGGAGCTATCCTCCATCATGCCAAGCAAAACAGACAAAGCCTGTTTGATGAGGGGCTCCAGAACAGTGGGTTCGGGGCCTTCCATGATAGCGCCGAAAGCAGCGACGGCGGCATCACGGCGGTGCCAGTCCTCGTTGCGGATGTTCTCCTCAACAAAAGTCACGACGGGCTGGATGACATCACCCTGCACACACTGGGCGTAAAGCTGCATAGCCTGGTAGGCAGCACGGGAGACATTGTACTCATTATCATCAGCATCCTCGTCCTGTCGGCACATGGATTGCAGCAAAACGGGAACAACCTCGCGGGTAGCGACGCGAGCAAATCCGAAGAAAGGACGAGCCTCAACACCCTCTTGCTGAGCCTATAAGAAACATAACGTCAGTACAGGGCCAAAGTCACTCGGTCTCGTGCGCTTGATGCATACCTCGGCGTTGTCATCCTCGATGGCAATCTCCTCCTCGCAGACGGTACACCAGAACTCAATAGCCAGCTTGGCGACTTCTTCCTCCTCGCTCTTCATGCCCATGATGCTCAGGCCAAACAGAGCCTTCTCCATGTAGAAGCGCATCTTCTCGTAGTAGGATCCCATGATGCGGTTCAAGCAGCCGAAGGCAGCAGCCTGCACACGGACCTCGTCGGCCTGGGTGGCTTCGCAGACGACCTGCATAATGTAGTTGCGCTCTCCCTCGTTGTCCATGTTGGTTCGCACGAAATCGACGGCATCACTGAGAGCGGCGATAGCAGCGTAACGGACATCCATGTTCGGCTCCTCGCGCCGAGCACCCTGAACGACCGCAGTAAGGATAGCATTGGAGTGTTGTGTCAAACTGGCGCGGAGATCGGGATCTTGCGATTCGCAAATGTAACCGATGGCAGTGAGAGAGGACTGCTTCAGTGCATCGTTTCCACTGGCGACATTTTGGACAAGAATGCCCATCAACTCGGGCCACTCACCACGCGGCAACTCGATGGCGGCGATGGAAACAATCAGTGTGGCGGCGGCATTTCCAGCGCGAGCATCGGGTGACTGAAGGGTCTTGAGCGCAAGCTCTTTGACCTGTGTCTTAGTCTCGGCGTTGATGCTCTGGGCCCATCGGAGCTGCACCTCGCGCAACTTGGCTTGATCCCGGAAAGTGAAAGCGTTCTTCAAAGCGATACCGGCAGCAACACGGATGTGAGCGGGGCTGCTCTCGTTGGCGAGTTCCTGGCCGAGGGTGATGAGGTAGGCAGCCTATCGGGCGACAGAAGTATCAGCATTTACGATCCTGCGGGAACCTTTCATGTCTCATGGTAGGACGAAGGGGGGTCTAAGGGAAGGTACATACGAAGTCAACCTCCGCCGCGTGGGCGAGTTGCTGTTCGGCATTGCTACGCTCGGCCGCATCTGGAGCGAGGGTACTCTGCAACACCTGACGGGCGTCCATGATGTGCAAAGAAATGAAGGATGTGGGGGGAAGAGAAAAAAGAAGGAAAAAAGAGGTGGAGACAAGATTAGAAAAAAAGACTTGAAACGCCTCTGGACCCGGATCAATCAAAGGGTTCGACACTCGGTGATCACCACGATAGAAGCAGTGGTGGAAGAGGATTTCTTGTGGAAGAGTGGGAAGAAGGGACGGGTGTTTTTGTGGATATGACGAGGCGGCATGCACTAGGTCTTTCCGCGACAAGAGGCACAGAGAGGAAAAGGTGCCTTGAGTGCACGCCCAGATTTCAACACACAGTAATTAGGTAGGAAAGTCTGGAGAAGATGGGAATACCTTGTAGAGTGCAAGATATGTGAAGAGACTAAAACAAAGATTCGAAGCAAGAAAGATCACAATGAGTGAGGTTCTACGGGGGTCGCTCTCTGATTGGCCCTTGTGCGGGGGTTAGTCATGAGCACGTGATCCTTTTGCCTCAGGCTACAGTCCTCCCTTGCTCAGCCAAGGACTTTTGCAACCAAAAACGAGCTAGATTTTCAGGGATTTACCGTTCTATATCTCTCTTCTTCCCTGCACCTTTACAGCTTGGGAAGCATCATCAGTGTCGATGTGATGCAAATTGCACGGCCGTTGAACCTTCATCGGGTTCCCCACCTTGAGTGTCTCAACTGTAACTATCGAGACCTAGTTACATACACATGTATGCAGAAAAGGATTTTAGCTTGTCCCTAGTGGTACCTACAACAGTCCTCTGTGTGTTTTACACTTTTCACCGTCTTCGTACATTGTGCATATTAGAGTATAACTAGTTATGTACTCCGTACGCTGTGCTACCATTCATTGTCTTTATAGAAGGTTATAACACCGAGAAGAAAAAAGATCCACGAAAACACATGCAAGTATTCCTACAGATAATGTGCCTTGTATTGGAGTTGGATAATTCAAATTATAAATGTCCTAGGTCGTCGAGGATAATACGTGGGCACTCTATGCCTTCATTTTCAAAAAAAGTAAACAGACGTCATCCAATGGGGTGTTCGAGAGCGTGTGTCAAATCACACCGCTATCAGGCCTCAACATTTTCTTCTGGGAAATCTCATATTCTTGATGAAAATTTCGCCACATTTATTTCGTAAGGCCGCCTGTCATTGTTCGCAATATGTTAGCGCAGCTGGAATTGAATTTGTAACGGGGCAAGCGTGGTCGTGAAAGTATCATCCTCATGAAGGGCAGCCTCGGTCGAAGCCGCAGATATGTCATTCTCGACATAAGCTTTTAATAGCCACTAAACAACTACATATCCACATACCAATCCTGTCTTAGAGGACCGTGATAGCTAAGTGTGCATATTCCTATGTAATATTGTGGTCCTAGTTCTCATTATTCTCTTCGTCACTATCGAAGACTTCCTCATCGTCATCATCTTCCTCCTCATCCCCTACTTGATAATCCTCGTCTTCTTCTGCATCTTCATCCTGTTCCATCGCAGCATCTAAGTCCAGAACCTCGTACCGCATAGAATCACCATACAAAACACAAATAGCACGCCGTCCCTTTCGTCCATTAACATCGACATACACAGGCCGCGCTTTAGGGCCATGAAGAGCAAAGAGATGTATAAGGATACTCGCGTGAGGGGATTCGGCCGAGAGATCTAGTGTCGTGGCTGGGACAGTAGGTTTAGGAGCGGATGGCACACTACCGCACTCAGTGTATTCAAGGACTAAAGGTGATGGGTCCGTTATCTCGTTTGGGGATTGTGTTGAGGCGGGCTGGAAGGGGAAGTTGAGGAGATGGGAGGATCCTTCTGTTCGGATAGATTGTTAGACAGTGCATAGAAAACCTAGAATAGGAATATGACAATTCGATGTGTGAGTGACTTACTGCTGTCGCGCCAGAGAACCATAAGCGTGTCGTCTTTGACAAATTGGACTTGGCGGACTTCGCCATTTTGGAGGTCGAGGGTTGCGAGAGATGTACTTCTTGTTGAGCTAACGCCGCCGACTGAATTGAGGACGACGCGGTAGAGATATACTAGTTGTGAGAGTATAAGCAACTGGGAGGGGTGAAGAGTCGTTATATTACGAACCTTGATGTTTTGATGTGACCGATCGGGTAGCGACGTATATCGAGCAAGACTGGTCTTCCACGGCATCCTGTGGCGCAAGTTAGTATCTGGAACAGGACGAAAGTCAACAGTCTCAAAATACCTCGTAGCAGAAAGTCAGGTCGGTAACCTCTTGGTCGCAATCAGAGTGAAGTATCAAAGGCGAGCGATGGAGGATTCCCCTGCGCTGAGTCAAGGCAATCTCTCCAAAGACCTTCTCGAACTGGATGCCTAGACGCCTCGTCAAGTCATTAAGTTTAGGCGTATCGACCGATGTACCATCACCACCCTTGCCCCGAGACTCGCGTTGCTGCTGAAGAAGTGATTTGAAAGTGTCGAAAAACGAGCGGTCGTGGCCACCTGGAAGCCACTTATCAGTGGGAGGGGCAGGGGGCTGAACAACTCCGATCATAGGAAGTTGGCGGATAAAGTTCCGGAGAGCACTTTTGGTCAAGGCGCCTTTAATGTACTTCACAGTAGGAGGGACATCGAACAAGTCTCTCTTCTCCTGCATCTCTTCGAGTGTCTGAGACATGGGCTCGCTGTTAAGAACGTTGATTTCACAGCGAAGCCATCTAGAGAAAGCAGCAAATTGGCCCAGTTCCTCGTTGGCATGCGTGAGAACACGGTGCCCAAGAAGATGGAGACAGTCAAGTGTCTCCACGATAGCATTGAGCTTGGTCGTGTCCAGCCCAAGGACATCACTCAGCTTGTGAAATTTAGACAATCCAACCAATCGACTGAGAAGTACTTGACTGCGTTCCAAGGCCGGGAGGAGACATTCGTGTGTCAGTCGCCGGATGTTCTCGTAGCCGCCCGAGACAGCCTTATCCCATCTCTTGTGGCCCTATGTCGTTCATTAGCACACCATCTCCCAAATTGCAAGGCACGCGTACTCTTTCTCCAACAATATCCGTGAGGAACTCTTTCATCGGCTCGAAGCAATGGCCAGTAACCACTAGGTGATAGATAGCCGTGATAAAATCACACTGGCATTTTTCCTGCAAGTCCTCATTGACACTGCGCAAGAACCGCGCAGGAAGTTCCTGGGCATTCTTCCACTCAAGCTCAATCTGTCGCTGTACCTGGCCAATATAGCGCAGCAAATTCTGGAGCTGTGTGGTTTTCGACGCAAGAAGAGACAGATATCTCCCAGACTTCGTGATAAAGCGAAGATCCATCGTAATAAGCTCAAGCGAACCACGAGTATCCCCTCTCACCGGCGATGCTAGCAGGGCATGCGTAGAGCTCAAGGGGTGCGAGGCGTGCCGCAAGATACGGCACGAGTCGGAGATACCGGGGGAGCTTCCCACAGGGAAAGAGCCAATTTCGAAGCAATCAAAGATGCGCAGATGAACAGTGCCATCATCAAACCCAACCGAGAGCACATCAACCGAGTCGTTGGTATCCTTCGAGGAATGGAAGATGGCGTCGAGGGACGCCCGCGAGCTAAAGACATCGTCCTCGCCTCCTGTTGCAGGCAGGGTGCTCAGCTTTGGTAGTGAGCTTTCAATGTCCAGCAAGGCAAGCTCCCTGGGTAAATCTGCTTTGAGCACGATGGCTGCTTTGGAGGGATACACTCCCGGGGCTAAAAGGTCATCGATTGAGACCTGGCCCGCGGATTCATGCAAATGCCGCTGTGCAGCTTTGCTATCAGTGAAATTGACACCCCACCCAACACACATTGCCTTGGGTGCCGGGTTCTCGGAGGGATTGGAGTGCTCCTCTTTCTGCTGATAGGTTTGGTAGTGATGCACCGTCTTCCCGGTGTACGAACTGATGATGCGGAGCGAGCCATCTCCACACGCGACAGCGAGGAGGCGACCTGGAGTAGCATTAGTAAATAATCACGCGCGAAATCAACAAACAATTCCTGTGATATCTGATCATAGAAAAAAAAGACATTGCATAGACCAGCAACAAGGGAATTCAAACTCACCATTCCCCTTCCACGCCATCCCTCTAATCTCGCCATCCTCTTCATCCTCGCCCAGGTACGGATCCCCACCAAAAGAACCCCCGAACACTCGCTGCCCATTAAGCCGGAAGACGCGCAGTTCTTCGTCCTCGGTCGCCAGCGCTATCAGGTCCATCGTGGGGCAGTACGCCACGGCCTGCGCCTTGCATTTTGCCGGTAGGGACTTCTCCCCGACGGGGGTCAGTTGGGGGCCATCGACTGCCATTGTGGGTATTTCTTTCTCAAGACAAATAGCAGATTCAGCCCATTCTTATTTTGGGAAACTCAAAGGTTCAAGATCTGAGGTGTGGCGCTGTTCTTTTTTGGCCGAAGCTGTTGATCGCGGGTGGATACAGATTCTTGGCGCGTGTGTTTTGGTCCGATCTGCTGGTATGGGATTCACCAACGTCACTGTAGAGTTTGCATCGAGTTGCTTCTACTATCTACTAGTTTGGTTGGATTTTACAGTCTTGAACAGTTTTATCCTTTGAAACAGTTCCTTTCATTTGATTTCATCTCTATTAAGAGCTAAATGATACATGTGCGGAGTACAGAAACTCCAATGTTGACGACCAGCGCCAGCAATATGATAATAATAACATGAAAATGGGAATGCGAGACAGATGTCTGCGAGGGAATCTCTCATCAAAATGGAGCCCCGTCCATGTCAGCCTGGATCAGATTCTTCAGATAACTGAGCTCATCCATCAACTCCTGCATGGTAGCATTTCCCTGCAATGAAGCATTGCTGCGACAGGAACGAATGCGCTCGAGAGAAGTCTCGCTTACTTTCCGCTCTGTAGGAGAGAGATTTTGCTCCGTGCCAGAGCCTCTGGAGACTTGGGGGAGCAGGATCGGAGAACCATTGGGACTGCGCGACATCGCGAGGGCCTCCATGGATTCAAGGGCGCTAAACAGGGCAGCGTGGCGCTTAGGGTTACTTTCCACTTCATCCATGCTCTCGATGCCCAGCCCGGAACAGTCGAAACCAGGTGAGGACAGGGAGAGTGTGAGTTGAGGGAGACCGACGCTCCATGAAGTAAGTTCTCCGGATGCTGAGTTCGGAGACGAGGGCTTGGAGTAGACAGTGAGGTGAGGGGTGTTTGGGTCGGTATTGGTTGCCCCGTCACCAGACTGCGAGAGGTCTGGTGTTCTCCATCTGTCGGACGAAGACTCATCCTGGTGAAGGTTGGATGCGGAGACCGATACTGTCGATTCGTGTGGGTCATAGTCGGTTTCGGTGTCGGTGCTCCATTCAGAGAACCGACTGTGTTCAGGCACGAATTGGGAGTGGGTAGAGTCGACTGTTGTTATTGTCATGCTGGAGAAGTAACTACGTGGGATCTCGTCCTCCATCGCCTTGTCTCTTTCGTCGATGGCGCGAACTGCTTCATCCATGACTGAAGAGGGCGTGTTTGGGAGTGTAGGGAGCCTCTTTTCTGTGGTAAACCCAGCAGTTGGCGTGGGCAAGTAACCAGAGTTACGGATATCTTTCAGGGCTTCCCTAATCCCACGATTATCGTCAAATACAGCGGTGTTTCCATTTGCTGTGCTCCGAGAAGGACTGAGTTTGCGGGGCTTCGGACGCGTCTGCACCGTGAGAAGGCGGTTCGGCGCCGTTTCCCCAGCGGTTGCTTTCATCGCGCGGCGACTTTGAATGGTGGACAGACCAAGTTTTTCAGGAGAGCTCGAGGATGGAATCGCAATTCCAGCGTTGACCTTGATTCCAGGGATATTGCGGGAAGTCTCAACAAGCTCGTTCTGCAGTACCATCTTAGAAACACTCACTGGTTGCACCGGCTCGAACTTTCTATCCGCATCAACGGGCTGCCTTAAAGCAGCCAGAAGGGCTCGGGCTCTCGGGGGAGACATAGAACGTGAATCTTTCTTGTGGCCCTTGGGAGCGGCACTGTGCGACTGAGATGCACTTCGATGATTCCGGGCCATAGGAGATCTACTCGAAGAGTGTCTGGGGCTCGGTTCGCGGCTGACCGGTGCAGATGTCTGGAGACGCACAGGCTGGGGCTGGGGCGGCGGCTTCCGCGGGTTCATAAACTTGTCTTCGGGGTGCATGGTACGAAGATGTTCAGGTCTTTGGGAGCTGCCACTCGCCGAGCGTCCATGCGCGCGACTATCAGGTAAAATGATAGGGACATTCAACACATTCATGGGCTGCCCTGGAAGAAGCGGGCACATGGTGGTAGTTGGTTCTGCCTCGTTGTAATATTCTATGTCATTATCGAGCAAATACTAATTTTCTCGTTAGCTCTTTCATCACATATGCCGTGAATATGAGCCTCACATAGTACCAGTAAGTACCACCCATCTTCAGGCCCCCTGTTCGCCATTGGGTCTTGTCTGGTCCATCGCCTATCATATCGGTAAAGGTATGGCATCCCCTCCAGTGCCCAGGTCCAACTCGCGTGTCTCTTTCCATCACATATTGGTTAGAGAAATTGTCCCATGATCCTAGCAGCTTGACCGACCGGACCTCCGGTTTGGTAATCCTGAATCGCGGTCAGCGCATAAAGATATCAATTGCATTGGGCGCACTCACAGTAGGAAAGTCATAAGGGTAGTTGAGATCATTGCAAAGAACAACAGTAAAAGAGAGATCGCCGAGCAAAGCAGGTAACAGCACAGATAAAAATAATCAATCAGAGAAAGAAAATGCACAACAATGCAAAATAGCAACGAAAGAAAATGCTAAAAGACAGAACCCACCCGGGCAAGTAGAATACACGCAAATGCAAGGCAACAAAAGGACAGTGGTCTATGGAGGTCAAAAAAGGGACTTGAGCCGGAAGACCGAGCTTATATGACCAAACCCACAAGCCGAAGCTCACAGACACAAAACCAACTCCACACAGGCGGTTCTATAATTACAGCTGGGGGTTGGAAGCACGCTGTACCTGTTTCAGAATCGAGTGACGGGTCTAAGAATAAACGGTTCGTTTCAGGTGTGTTCGGGGTAACACCGCAGACAATCACCACAATGCCATGGCCTGGACACACAGGGCCCAAACCAAACAATAATCAAATAGGCTGATGCTTCAGGAACCGCGGTGGTGCAATTTCCCTGGCGCAGTGCAGGGCAACAAGCTTGGCCAATGAGGGAGTGGAAGAAGGAAGCGCCGACCACTCGGGTTGGTAATGTTCCTGCGTAGGGGAGTTCGGCGCTAAGAGGCCTCCTAGGACTGCAGGTTAGGATATTGAGTCAGGGGGAAAGAGAAAATTGAGGTTGAAACGGGGGTAAATGGTAGAATGAAGCAAGGCTGAAAGTGAGGAAAATCAAGAGAGAAAGGGGATGGCAGGCGATTTCGAGGTTTTTACGAGATCGGCGTGGGGATAACTTTTGACGATCACAAAATTGGCTGTGATGAGGAGTGGAGCTAGGAGTGTTCAACAATCCGTGCTGATCTACGGAGTACTTCACAGATAGGAGAGCGTTGTAATAAGAGAAAGAGAAAAGAATATGATCTCTGATTCTCACCTCAGAACACGATGTGGCTTGCGATCCACCGATGCTGGTTTGTGGTTCGTCTTTATGCAAGGTAATCCATAAGCACAATGAGATTAATTACATTAGTTGGATTTTATGTAGATACCTACTCCGTAGATGAAGTAGATTATTTCCATCGGGTTTTGATTTATCTCACATCGAATACTTACACAGCGTAGAGTATCTATGTGCTTCTATTCTAGAAAATAACCAAAACATCAATTCGCAGGAAGCAAGGAAGCTCTACAACAGAACGAATCAAAGCGTTAAATGTTCCTATTGGTGAGATTAAACAGAATTGAGCTAAGATTTGTCCGATAATTCTCCACCCCGGCGGTTCCTGAGATCGAGTTTCAGCTGAGATTATTCTTTTGGACATGTCAGTTTCGGAGTTGGTCAAAATATGCGATTGGAAGGAAAAATAAAGTAAATAAAGTAAGTATACGGAGTATCAAATCAGAATTAGACAAACCCGTAAACACTTAACACTCCCAATCTCTATCTAACCTCTTGTGAACAGCCCCAAGTACAGTCTTCAAAATCCCATACCCATCCAAGCGCTCTCCAGCCCGATTTCTCCAAGAAACAGTATCAACAATATCTCTAAGATGTAAATCATTGCACCGACTCCCAAGGTCTTTATCCAAAACCTCCAAGTATTGCCGAGCCATCTCATCATTCCCAATCTGGAAGAACTGAATCCCAACCTGCCATGGAATAGCACGACAAGAAGGCCCATCCAGCATCTGAGCCGTCTTAATGATAATGCTCTCCGCATCATCCGTAAACACCCCATCGGTAATCGTGATGATGTTAATTGGCTTAATGGACTTGACCGGCTCCGCCGGCTCTAACGGCTTAGCAAAAAAGCCCGGGCCGGATGCGTCCTTCTGCGCTCGCCTCTCTGCCTCTTTCGCTTCCACCAGCTTCGTGTACGGGTCCAGGATGTCAAACAGTCGACTGCCGACTCCTGTTCCACCAGAGGGTCTGACAGAGGAAAAGATCTCGCTTACTCGTTGCGCGGTTTTGATGTTGTGGTATCCGCCGGCATCGAGTTTTGGGCGTCGACTTTCGCTGTAGGTGTAAGTGTAGTTGGAGTTGGAACTGTACTTGGAGTTGGTGTTGGACTTTGGCCGGTGGTTGATGAAGTAGATGTCGATTCCCTCGCTGTCATATTTTGTGCAGACTGGAGCGATCGCTGCGATAGCATCTTTGGCTTCTTCCCAAAGTTCACCTCTCATGCTTGAGCTGTCGTCTACCAGGAAAATAGTATGGAATTCGCCGAGGAAGGCATACTGAGAATCGGATTCCGGCTCTTCGGGGGCGCTGATTCTGATTGTGGGGACTACTGCTTCCACGTACGGTGGTGGAAGGTCTGATGGCTGCTTCCTTGGGACATTTGATGTATTGGAGCTATTGATGCGGCCTCGGGACCATGATGAAAAATGAGCTGGTGTGATCACTGTGGTTCTTGCGGCGGTAGCTGCCCCTGCTTTGCGCTCTTTGCGCTCTTTCCGATGGTTGGATGAGAAGGAGCGCCATAGAGATGTCTTTTCGGGAGCGCCCATGGCTAGATATTGTATAGGTTTAAGATGAAGTGCAGATGAGGAATATATGCCAAATAGATTTCAGTGTTCTAGAGGCTGCTCGGATATCTTTAAATGGTATATTCCAGACAAAGAATTTGAGCGAGGAAACACCTTCTTTATATCTACGTCTGAAATCTAAAAGGGGCTCGGCTGTGAAACCCGTATACAAAGAATGGGTAGTATAGGGCAGAGAGGCATGGACCAAGGCACACTTCTGACCAACAAGGAATCACTGCAAACACATGGTCAAGACACGACTTTCAATCTAAAAGTCAGACCCGAAGTATGTGTAGGGCACAAAAAGCTATCATGCATCACAAGGCATACATTTAATTCGTTTGTTACAGCCCTATTGCAAATGACAGACCCCTCAAGCTGTAGGGGTATTGAGGGGCGATAATGCTCATTCGTGTACTCCGTATAAGCCCCCGCCTTGGGAGACACGGGCAGCAGCTAGGTAAAGCAAAGTAATTGGGCTTCATTAAATTTAACCAATCATATAAACGCAGTTTCTGAGCGTTGGGAAGCCACAGACAGGGTCCATTGTTGCTACTGGTGGCGGAGCGAACACAGCCCCGCATAGGGCAATCCTGGTGCACAGGGCGCAGCGTAGTCTACTTTATCGAAATACCAGGTTACCACATACATGGTGTAAACCACCCACATGTGACCTCGGTGACTCGGCTATCCCATAACAAAAGTACGAGATTAGTCAGCTCTAGATCCCATACAGATTGCATAAATAGGGGATTTTTGTCATTTTAGTTAGGAAGAGAAATTTACACCTATCATTTCATACCATATATTTCGTACTATCAGATTTCTGTCAGTTATAAGCCCGGAATCGTTTAATTAATAAAGAAATATCACTACTATCGTTAAGGTTATGAATTAATACCGAGTTAACAACCTAAAATACCAAAGTAAACCCCTAAAATCGAAAAATCGGAAATCTAATTATAATATAATCATACTACGATTAAACCTGATCGTAACTCGATCACGACACAATTAAAACAGTTCGTTATATTAATAGATCCCCTCTCCGTAGTAACTTCCTACGTTATCCTAAAGGATAAAGAGATATAGGATTCCTAGCTACCTTATATTAAGTTAATTATTATATAATATAATATATAAGAGCTATATAACCCGGTATTAGAAGTAGTACTAAAACTATTAGAGATACTAACTAAAGTCTTATTAATTAAAGAAGCTAAGACGAAATATAAAGATAACTAGTTTAATATTAGGAAGTCTCTCTAAGCTAACTAGTTAAATAAGAATACTACCTATACCCTAAAGAAAAAGGGGTTAAGCTAAGTAGTAGTTATAATCTATACTATAGTTTATATAATATACTAACTATTTATTATTAAATATAAAACGCTATAGGAGCTACTAAGAAATCTATATACTAGATTTATACTAAAGAGCGATCCTATATATATTACTAAGCTCCGGAAGCGGTAGAAGAACCTAGAAAAAGGGTTAGATCGGATAACTAATATTAATAAATAGCTTATTAACTAGGAAATAGTCTAAACGTACTATAAGCGAGCGAAAATAACTAAAGTAGATAATACTAAACCTTAGTTCCTAGATACTATTTATCTAATATTACCTAGCTTTTATAGCTAGTAGGTAGTATACTTAGAGGATAAACTAGATATTACCTTTACTAAGCTTCTTAATTAGTATAGAGTCTATTAGAATAATATATATAGTAAGCTAAGCGCTTAGAGAGGTATCTTAAAAGTAGCCTTTTTAACCTAGTAAGGATATAAAGAAGTAAAGCCTAATAATATAAAGGTAAGCGATAAAGAATAACCTTTCGCGATAAGAAAATATCTATATAATAGGAAAGGTAGATATTACTTAGTATAGAGATATTAGGACCTATATAATAGAGAAAGACTATCTACCTTTATTATTAGTAAAACTAAGAAGTAAAAATAAGAAGAAGCTATAAAAGTAAACCCTACTTAGAAGGCTTAGATTAATAATAAGTAATAAGAGGAGAAACGGAGCTAAAAGAAGGCTCTATAGTAAGTAAATACTACCTTTAATAAAGAGGTATATAGCTTCTTCTCTATAGAAACCACTAAGTAAGCCCTAACTACTATTATATTAACCTAATATTAAGATATACCGGTTAGAAAGCGCTAGGTTATTAATACTAAAGTATAAATATATATATATAATAATTAGGGGTTATTTTTAACCTTTAAAAGCGTATAAAGTAGCGTTAGGGTTAGTAATATAGAAATAGCTATTAATAGGATAGGTACTATAGTTATTATTATAGTTATCTATAGTATTAGCCCTAGTAATAGAAAAGTAGTAAGAATAGAGCTCTACGATATTAGATATTCTCCTAATTTCTATAGTAATCTAATATCTTATAGATTAATAATAAAGGGGGGGGTATTAGTAAATTTTAGGACTAACTATATTAAAACGAGAGAGGGTAAAGCGGTATACTAAATATATTAAGACTAGAAGCTTATCTAGCTTACCTAATTAGAAGGGTTTTAATACCCTAAATTAATACTAGATAACTTAGTATTTACTACTAAGTATACTAAAAAGAAGAAGTTAGTATAGGAACTAAAAGCTAAAGTATTAATTTATACCTAATATAGGTACTTAGGCTATATTAGTTAGTAACGTATTACTAAGCTAGTAGAGATAACTAAAGGGATCACTATTAATAGTAACCCTAGTAAAGAGAAGTAGGTATA
>KZ108109.1:372103-402082 GCA_002116305.1 Penicillium italicum | reverse complement strand
ACTTTATCTTTATATATATAAGGAAGAATAAATACTAGATAGCTATTAGGAAGTTCCTAGTACTAGTAAGAAACTAGTTAAAAATTAAGATTAGAGTATTCTACTATAATAATAAGTATAGTACTAGTAATAAAGTAGAAGTAATAATCGAAGTAGAAGGGTATACTATTAAGTACTTACTACCTAGCTTACCTAAGATAAACGGCCCTACTAAAAGATCTAAGAGGTTAGTAGTTTAAACTATAAGAGTATTAATTAACGATATAGAGCTACTATATACCTTATAGCCTAAAATAGTTAGTACTATAGTATATATCTTAAATAGGATACCTATAAAGCGTAATAATAAATAGTTTATACTATAGAAAGAGCTTATAAAGTATACTATACTAAATAGTATCTAATACTAAACTATTAATCTATTAAATATTAGGTTATATAGCTACTTAATATACTTAAGAATCTTAAAGCAAGTTTAGTTAGATAAGATAGTACCTAGAGTAGAGATAGGATATCTTATTAGGTATATATCTAAAAACCTATATAAAGTATAGTTCCTCTATAAAGGACGTACTAATATAGGAAGGATTAATATTATACGGGATATAGTATTTAATAAGACTAGGTAATACTTAAAGTTAAAGCCGATACCTAAAGAAGAAGATACTATTAGTACTATAATAAATAGGCTAGGTATATAGCTAGATATACTTACTATAGAAGAAGTATATATAGAGATTAGTATCTAGATAGAGATACTAGCTTTAATAGTAAGGATTACTCTTCCTAATAAAACTAAATATCCTAATAAAACTAAGTATACTAAGTAAGACGCTAATAAAACTAAGTATACTAAATAAGGAAATAATAAAGCTTTTAATAAAGTTATTAGTACTAATAAGGTATTTAATAAAACTAGCTAATAGGAGATAGTTAGAAAAGAGATAACCCTAAAGTAAGTAAAAGTAAGATCTAGCTTACTACTTACCCTATAGTCTAATATTAGACTACTAAGGGGGTAAATAAACCTAGGGTAAATAACCCTAGGGTAAATAACCGGTAGTATACTAGCTAATAACTTACTAGGATTAACCTCACTATTGTTAACGCTACTAAGAATAGCTTTATCTCTAAATCTATTAATTTTATTATTTCTATTAAACTAAGTACCCTAAGAAACCCTATTATTATCGCTAGATCCGATCTCTATAATACTATTAGTCGAAACTAAGGGGGTAAAGATAGATAATAAAGAGGATAATAATAAAGAAGGTAAGATTAAAAGATAGCTCTAGTAAGAAATAATATACTTACTAATACTAAAGCTATTATCCTAATATTATATACTAAGAGATATCTTAGTAAGTATTAATATATCGAATATTATTACTAATATAAAAAGTAGGAAGCTAAGGACTAATCCTAACTTTACTATATACCTTATAATCAATAATAAAGATAAACTACTAAGCTTACTATATATCTTTATAACTAGTATAAATAAGCGCTTTAACGTTATAAAGAAGCTCTATAGAGATAACCTACTACTACTACTAAATAACTAGATATAGATAAAACGTTATTAGTTTAGTAAGGAATTTATAGCGGTAGCTAGTTTTAAGGTATAGATATTAATTAAGAAAGAGATATTCTCTAAGGTTCTAACTCCGAATATAAAGGGTACCTAAGTACTACCCCTAAAGTAGGTATTTATATATAAATTCGACACTAATAGTATACTTAAGAAGTTTAAGATATAAATTTACGTATAAGGTAACCTTTAATAGTTATCTACTAAAGAGAAGAGAGCTACTATACTAATAGTAAAGATAGTAAGGGCTATTTTTATACTAGTAGTAGCCTTTAACCTTAATATAAGATAGTAGGATATAGTAATAGTATTCCTAAATTCTATCCTATAAAATAAAGTATATATTAAGTACCTACCTAGCTTCGAAAGGGAGGGGTATTACTAGCTACTATATAAAGTATTATATAGCTTATATATATTACTATAACTATAGTAGTAAGAAGTAACCTAAGTATTAGTTAAACTAGGCCTTACCTTAGTACTAGAAGATACCTATATATTTATTATAAAAGGTATTATCGTCTTCTTTTACGTTAATAATATTATTATTATAAACTACCCTAACTATACTTAATAAGCTATATAGTTAGACTAAGATCTAAAGAAGGAATAGGAACTACATAAATTAGATACTAATTAGTTTCTTAATATCTATATTCTTAGAGATAGAGATTAGAAGAAGCTATAGCTATACTAAGATAGCTATATTAAGAGTATAGCGACTAAATATAACCTTATTACCGCTAGGAAAGTCGGCTCTCTACTAGGAATTAAACCCTTAGTACCCTATAAAGGAGTGGCTATACTAAGCTAAATCTATAGGTTCTAAGCTAAGGTAGGCTTAGTATAGTATACTACTACTATTTTAAGATTAGATACTACTAAAGTAACCTCTAAAGTAGTAGAATTCCTTATAAACCCTAGTCCTAGGTATATTAATATAGTCGACTAAGTTATCTAATACCTATATAAAACTAGGTTTTAGGCTATCGAGTATAGTACTAAAGAGCTATACTATACTATAGACTAAGGCTTATTACTTACTATAAAATCGATTAAATTTATAAGTAATACTTTATTTAGTAATAACTACGATCGGAAGAGTTCGGAAGGCTACCTCTATAAGCTCTATAGAGGCCTAATAGATTAGAAAGCGATAAAATAAAGGATAGTTACGATATCGACTACCGAAGTAGAGCTTCTTACCTTAGTAGAGGTAGGAAAAACTATATAATAGTAGCGCTAAGTACTAAATTTATTAGGTTTCTAGCTAAATTACTAGCTCTCTATTATATACGATAACTAGTAAACTATCGACTTACTTACGAAAGAAGGGGTAGGTATTTATACGAAGCTTTAGTATATAGATATTAATCGGTACTAGATAAAATAGGAAGTTAGTAAGGGTTAAGTCACTATTAACTAGGTACTAACGGCGGTAATACTAGTAGATAGACTTACTAAGGCGCTTCTAAAGTAAAAGTAGTATATATTTCGAGAGCTACTTAGTATAAGAGAGATAAGCAAGCGTATTAACTAAGAAAATAGAGGTTAATATACTATCTAAATGGTAGTAGTAGGTAGTTCTTAAGAGCTTTGAAAAGCTTCAAAAACTAGGGGGTATATCGAAATACTAGGTTACTATATATAGTATAAACTATATGTGACCTTAGTGACTCGGCTATCCTATAACAAAAGTACGAGATTAGTCAGCTCTAGATCCCACACAGATTGCATAAATAGGGGATTTTTGTCATTTTAGTTAGGAAGAGAAATTTATACCTATCATTTCATACCATACATTTCGTACTGTCAGATTTCTGTCATACTTCACAGGATGAAATGACCCAATGCTACTGGTTTTTTTCCGAAAACTTCATTGGAAGCTATGATCTACTATGACAGAGGCTCTAAAATTTCCTTTGATTGTTTGTTGGACACTTCGTGAGTCATAATGATAATCAAACCACGAGGCGCTCTAATCCTAATCCCAAACCCCGGGCTGTCACACAAAAAGAGATACAAAAATTAATAAGAGACACATTGACACTGTTACTGCAGCGTTATATATATAAAAGAAAGAAAGAAACAACTGTGACAGTCGCTATATACCCCGAGGCAAGTATCGGGCTGATTGAAGTGCATGTCACCTCGTCAGATCAGGCGCAGTGCACACTTCAAGGAGTGTCTTCTTCCTCAGTCACAGAATGTAAAACTCCAGGATCAGCAGCGACTATATCAGCCACTGCCAGTGCTAGGTCAATACCCATCGTGTTTCCAATCATTTCCAGACACTTGACCACCCAGCGGCGCAGCCTATGTTGGGGGCTCTCAACAACTCCTGCGATAAACAGATGCCACAGGAGCACTAGACCCCCAATGTAGCTTTCAGGCGGCGGAAGATTTGACTCGCTATTGACCAGGTGGACATTGAAGTGAAATGGAACACTACGACAAATCTCCACAGCCAACCGCCGGATCGTTAATCGCAGTGTCCTGCATTGAAAGTGAAACTCTTCCGACAATGAGACCTGAGAGGAGCTGTCGGATAGTTTCCGTACATGAGAGAGGATGATTTCGCTGACGACGATACGGGCGCTGCGGTATTGGTTCCACGAATTGCAAACCCAGGGGGTGGGGTACACGTGGTATTGATCGTCGTATGGCGATATGCCTCGGAATTGCTTTTGAATGGCAAAGTCGAAGGGAGAGCTTAAATGGGTGGTGTAGTTGAATTCAGGGGGAAGAGCTGCCAGCCAGGCAATTAAATCGGCTTCGATAGCCAACGCTGCTGATATGATTTCCCGCTCGCTGTTGTTGTACTTATTGGCGCAAATGTCTGCGCGCAGGTTCGATAGCTTGCCAATTATCATAACAAGTCGATTTCCGTGAGCTTCTGCTGGGTCAAGAAACGTCGCGATTTCCGTACATTGGAGTAGCGACTCAGGCACTCGTGCGTTTTGTTGTAGACAACTGATGATCTGTTAAGGGGTTAGCTTGAGATCGAGGGAGCGATCAGCGACACTCACAATCTGATACCGAAGATACAAAAACATGCGAAGACCGGCGTTGGTCTTAAGTTGATCGGTGCCCCGTACATCTAGCAGAGCTGTTGCCCCATTGATATGGTTGGTCCAGCTGTCAATATGCTCCGGGGCTCTTGATGTAATCACCTATCAACTGAGCGTCAGCGATAACCATCTGAGGAGACCAGAATGCAAAATCCCGTACTTCGTAAATTGCAAGCATTATGACAGCGCCTAAGGTTTGATTTGTTTTTGCCTCTTCTATGTCGGCTAGAGAGGCGTTAAGCAATCTCAAAGCGGATCCATACTCCCGGTGGGCTACATCTTTAAGCGATGGTAGCCCTCTTACTCGCGAGAGCATAGCCGTGGCAGTGGCAACCACACTTGATTTCATAGCTCTCTGGCTCGCAGGGCCTCCGTTTTGCAACAAAAAATTGGAAATCATCTCACCAGACCAGAAACTGCTGGGGATGGCATTGGATCGCAAAAAATAACAGACTGCTTCATATTTGGTGGCTTCGAGCTCATGTGACGGTTGGACCTCCAATGGGTAATTCCCAAGCTGTCGCATAAGATAGACATGCTGTGGGTCAGAGTTGAAATCAAAGTCCTGCTCCACCACCGGGGTACTGAGCTCAGACCGCACAGGATTCCTTTCTGGGATTGCAGTGCGACGCGATCGCTCTGCTTGTTTATTCTTATGTGTCGAGGCTGCAACCGCCTTTCGGACTACTGATTTGCTTTCGTCGCGGAACATTAACGCCAGTTGATCCCGATATCCAGGACAGTCCCGCTTGGCCCTGGCGCACTGCGAACAGGCCGGTTGGGCTTGGTCACACCGAATCTTCCTGGACCTGCACTCGCCACATCCTTTGCTTGGTTTACCACAATATACCATGGTCTGCACTTGACAAAGTATTGTACATTGTCCACGGGTAGAAAAAAAAATGGAAGCCGTAAAGAAGATGTGGCTCAGCCCCGTGTCGTCTGGACGGCGCTTGACCGCTTCGGGTATGCTTTGCGACCCAAAACTTTTCACTGTCAATCTTACTTACATGATGTAGCTCCAAGGCACCCGTGTTATAACATGATATGGCCAGTAAAAAGAAGTATGAGATGTGCAAAATCTTAAATCACCATGGGCTTGTGTCTGGGGCAATAAACGGGTGGCATGTAATGTATATCCCGGCGCTTGCATGAAATGCACCCAAACAGAATGCCGAAGATCCCAGCAGGATTCTTGACTACTGCACGAGTAAGCCCATGGATTGACTAGAAGTCTCCACACAGAAAGCCTCATGAATTGGGTATACAGACCCACGAACATGGTCAAAATCGAAGTGTAGCCTATCCTTGACTACCGTACCCAGAAACCACGACTAGGTATCCTCTAAATAGTAAATAGCCTGTCCCATGACATGTACCTGGATAGTATGATATGTCAAATAGTCACAGCAGTACGTCGAACTTATAGATCAACTAGCTCTAGTCATCACGTAAGTTAATGTAGCCAGTGAGGGCGAAATGCATACACGACATAACTATGTACTCATTTGATCTAGACAACTTTGTCAAGATTTTCACCCAACAGTACAAGAATAGCCGCATGAGCGGCCTTTGTCCTCGATGAGAGAACACTTTAACATTCACCCGGGCTGATGTATAGGGCCTGAAACGATATTAGAGATATTATGTGGTCTTTTTAGAGGTCTTCTTAGATTTATACAAAGGCGGTAAAAAGCCTACACCCATGCAGAGTACTGTTACTCTTCATCCCCTGATTTTCAAACTCATCCAAAATATTAAACGAAAGGGCTTTCAAAATTAGTTTCTTTTTCATTACATTAAACTTCAAAGTCCCAAGACGCATCCATACGTTGTAGGGGCTGCAGATATCACCCTGCTCGCTTCGATGGAGACTCAATATCAGCATCCGCCCGGTTCACCCGCTTCCTATTTTCCCTAAAGCGTCCGCCTGAGTCTGAATCCTGTTGTAGAAACCCATCTGTACCAGATCCATCATCATGCCATTCACTAAATTCCCACTGGATTGAAGTCGATTGATCATCACTTACTCCCATACCACGCCGGGCACGCATCAAACGACCCAAGCGGCTCCCTTCTACCATCTCTTCAAACCAAGGGATCCCCCCAGTTCTGCCGTGCTGTAGACTCCTTGAGATATCCACGGAATTATTAGATGGCGGAACAATGACCGAAGATGAAGTGGTTTCTAAGGCTGGTGCTAAATCAGATGAGGTTGAGACACCGGCACGGGAATCTTCGTCATCAAAGTCCCGAGGAAGTAATCTTAGATCATCCAGTGCGTGCTGGTCATCCACTAGCAGACTGCCAATTGTGACAGACACAAAGTTAGATTCTTCAATTGGATCCTCTGTCCAGAATGTCAAGGGTGTACCGCAGTAGCCACAGAAGACACGCTGAGTTTGAGGTGCATGGCGGGGCGAATGAATGCGGCGAATGGAAGAGTGTGTTTCATCTGGGAAGAAGGACTGAGTGTGGGATTGGTACCAGCCGAGAGGCACTCGTAGCCACGCCGAAAGAGGTGTGCCGTGTAATCGACCTAGAACTCGATTTTAGCCGGGAGATCGACAAGCTTGGCTTGTATTTACCCACGATTGTCTCGGCTGCTGTCAAAGTACACTTCGGCATGGTCCGTCACGTCGTCTGGGATATTAATTTGGTATTCATTTCGACCACAAGAGCATGAGCCGTGGAGTGGATCGAAGGCCATGGTGGTACAAGAACTACCGCGGCGTTGGTAACTTCGCAAGGTTGGGGCTGCTAGATAGACGGGTATAGATCGGAGATGAGCGACCAGACACTCGTTTCGTTTGCTAGAAACCTCAGTTGATGGGATGATAATCTTTTATAGTGAATTGGTCAAGGGATCCAGAATGCGAGAACTAAATTGACACAAAAAGAGAAAAAGCTAGAAGTGTTCTGTGGACCCTCTCTATGACGTTTAGAGGTTGCCAAGGCCCCTCCAGTTTTACTCCGCATTGGCCGTTAGCCTTATCGCTTCCTATCGCTTTCCCCGTGTCTCTCTACTCTCCCTCTCACATTCTCTCATTGCCTACCTAATACAACCACCTCCCTCATCTATGCCTTACCTCGAACACCCAGAACAATAGCGATAGCCATCCAACCCATCCAATCGAAACCGCGAGCCCCGAACCCTGTATATCCTCGGCGCATCTACCCCCACGCCATCAGTTCCTCTCAAAATCCTCTAGTCATCAAGCACCACGATGAATCCAGACGATGACCACGATCGGTCATCCTCGACACCAAATGGGACATCCAAACAGGGATCTGCCCAGGACAAGGACAAACCTCGCCTTACCGATCAAGAAAAAAAGAGCAATCACATTGCCTCGGAGCAAAAGCGACGCGCGGCCATTCGCGATGGCTTCGATCGCCTGACAGAACTGGTGCCTGGTCTGGAGGGCCAGGGCCGGAGTGAGAGCATTGTTCTGCAGAAGACCGTGGATTTTATCCACGTGAAGCTGCAAGAACGTCACGATCTTATCGCAGAGATCGAGAGCAAAGGTGGCCGCGTGGACGACTCCTTCCGCCCAACGTGATCCTATTTCCCTCGGCATTTCATTGCGCTTTGATTCGGCATCCTGCGGCCCTTATTCCCCTCCGCTGGTCGATACGAGGGTTCTGGCGCTGCAGGCATGTGCCGAGGTCCGAGCGGTTTTTCTCAAATCTTGGACCACATGGTCTCATGCCCACACTACGAATCTCTTTTTTCTTGTCAATCTATTCGACCCCTGTATTACGAACGAGATCTTGGAAATGATCAATTGCGGAGCTTCGTCGTTGCCTGACAGGTCTGGTCTTCACATATGATTTTGATGTCAATCACGCATTTTCCACCACATTCAATGGATTGAACGACTATCAATACGGTGCCACACATTTTGTACTTCTTGTTTTCCTACTTCTTTTGACTATTGTACATTGAAGCTTTTTTTTCTGGTTTGTTTCTGCTCCTAGGTACCAGAATGTATATGGTCACGGCTGTTGCTGCGAAGCAACTGGGGCGTTTTTTCTTTCACAATGGCTAGCCTGAAATCGAGTTATTTTCAGCTCTGATTGAGCACCCACACTAACATCCTTATTTCCAATCAAAACCGGAAATATTTGACCGAGCCGTACTTCGGTCGCATCACGTGAACAGCGCTACGGAGAATAATTGCAGTCATGCAGCGTTTAGGTAGCCAACCAGATTGTAGGAGTATGTCCTGTTGGTTTGGAAAGTTAGACCCAGTATTTAATCAATGCAGCGGTGAACAAGGTGGTATCTCAATATAAATTGCACATATATTTTAGGGGTCGAAACAGCCATAACATCGATGTAAACCCGAGAGCTTCGGCTTACCGCCTGATATCTGCCAGAGAGACCGAGCCCCAGGTGAAGCCAACGCAGATTAGACACTCTACACAACCCCGTTACATACAAGTCCTCGTGGACAGTCGGGATCTCCAATTGAATATTTCTGCAAACGTTTGCAAGGTTAATCGACTGCACACAAAGACTATTTGCCTCGAAAATCGAACGGAAAGAGCATCTGATTCCCCGCAGCGCATCGCTGCCCGCAACACCAAAAAGCAACATCCAAATCACCAGATAAACGTCAAATCACCCAACATGACAGACTCAAAAGAAACCCTCCTGTCGCACATGGAAGAATTCGACACCGCCGAATCTGACCCACCCCCAGCCTACGACAAATCCGTCTTGAAAGCCAACCGCGGGGCACCACTTCCACGCCCACCACCCCTCAACCTACCAGTCTTGAACAGCCTGCGCAGCCAGCGCGTAGTCCTCGCCTCACAATCACCCCGCCGCAAGCAAATAATGTCGTTCCTGGGCCTCCCGAACATAGAAATCATCCCCTCGAACGCCGCAGAAGACCTACCAAAAAGCCTAGGCCCATTCGAGTATGTGCTAGCAACAGCGACGAAAAAAGCGGAAGCAGTCTACCAGCAAGAAATGGACAACGAGATCAAGGGCGAGCCAGCCCTAATCCTCGCCGCAGACACGGTCGTCGTCGACCCGTCCACCGGCTTGATCCTCGAAAAGCCTCGCTCCGAAGCGCACCACATTGGCATGCTGCGCTCCCTGCGTGATGTCCGAAACCACAAGGTCTACACAGCGCTTGTTGCTATGGCGCCTTTGGCTAGTGCGCGGGAGCCGGGGTATGCCGTTGAGAGTACCGTTGAGGAGACGTCGGTGCGGTTTGATGGCGATGTTACAGATGAGTTGATTTTGGCTTATGTGCGCACGCGCGAGGGCGCGGATAAGGCCGGTGGCTACGGATTGCAAGGGCTTGGGTCTATTCTTGTCGAGAAGATTGATGGCAGTTATGATAACGTTATTGGGTTGCCGCTTAAGGCGACGCTCAGGGTTATTGAGGCTGTTATGCAGAGGGCGGATGATGATAGCGGACTGCCTGGGGATGGCGAGGCGAGTGAAGATGATGAGTGAGGCGTTTGTTGGTACGAGGTTTTGGAATGTCTTGTCTGTTTTTAGCCTTGTGTGTCTTTTGTCTTTATATCATCACGCGGATAGAATAAAAGGGATTAGGATTCATGTTCAAGAGAGTAGTCTCATTGGTGAGTAAAGGCTTTGTGCTCAAATTACACACTACTAACAATTTACTGCATACTTTGATGTACCGTGTAGATATGGCGGTAGAGAATCTGGCTGCAGATCTACGTGGTATACAGAAAGAAACAAAAAGACCAGTGATGTCTTCTCGTACAAGGGATATATTCCGTTCTTTTTTCTGTGGCCCAGAATCAACCCCGAGCAGCAGGGATCTGGCACCGATCAATAAATTGGGGCTGAGAGACAAAAGAAAAATGATCAACGACATATACAGAGGCGGAACGGAACGCCTGGATGGACCAGAACCAAATCGGTAATCAGGAAATAAAAAAAGAAATAAAAAGACATCATGCCTGAAAAAAAAAGAACCGCAACAACACTCTATGCCGTCCAGATGCGACGCAGAGCCTCGGTCACACCAACATCGTTCGTCTCGAACTCGTACAGGCCGACGGCGGTGGTGAGGGTGAATGCGCGCAGGAGCCAGTTGCAGGTGGTGCGGAACTTGGGCACACGGGAAGGAGGGAAGTAATCGACGATGGCGGCCCTGGTAGAGATAGGTTAGATTACGATTTCCGGATTGAAGATCTGGGGTATATCCGAGGAGAATAGCGGGATAACGCGGGGAGGCTCTTACTGGAATCCGATGTGCGAGTGGGCGACAATCAGAGAGCACAGGATGGCGTCCATGACGGGGTTGAGGGAGCCAGCGGCGAAGGGAGCGAAGGTGAGAGGAACCAGACCGACGCAGACCAGTCTGAGATACATGTTAGTCGTTTTTTCTCCGCGCATGCCGGGGTTATCGGAAGGAGTGGTATAGGTCGGCATTGGCATTATAGTGTGCAAAAAGGAGCACAAACCTCTCAAAAGACCAGTGGTAGCTGCCCTCGGAGGGGTGGGTTGCGGGAATGGGAGCAGGGTCATTCACTATCCGAATAGGTTAATATCGAGGGAGGACGGTTTCGCGATTCGACAGGTAGCATTTTTGAGCGCTAAGAGCAACGGAGACCGAATATCTCCACGAATTTCAGGCAGTTTTATACTTAGTGCTATCGAAAAGCTAGGGGAGGGTCGGAATAGGAAGGGCGCGGAAATCACATACTGGTTCCCTGCACAGTCTCTGTATCGCGAAAAGCATGTCAGCAACTGCTCATTAAAAACACTCAATAGGTCTCCCCATTGGCAACATTTCAATAAACCTCATGACAGGGCTTCTACTTACGAGGCAACGGAGGCAGGATCTGCTTCTTAGCGGAGGCATGGAAAGCGACGACCTGCGGCACGCCGACATTCTTTTGGAGGAAGGGCGCCCGGGGGGCGAGAGTCTGTCGCAGCAGAGATGAGCGCGCGAATGAAGCCATTGTGAGTGGAGAGTATGATCGTGAAGAAGCAGAAACGCCGTTCGAACACAAACGGATGAAGTTGGAGACCTCGGGAGTCCGACTCGGTATGTCATCCTTTTACGGGCCATTTGATTGGTCAGTGGCTGTCCGCCCAGCCGAAATTGGCCGATACCCTGGTGAGAAACATTTAGCCCTGCAGTTACCTTCTTCCTGTCTACTTCTTTGGTTTATTAGATACATGGAGTTGTTCATCACAGACTCATGTTGATTTAATTGTCTGTTCACCTTCTATTATGTGTAATGCTGGTTCGATTTGACTATTTTGAGAGAATTTAATTTTATCCCTACATACATGTACCAAGGAGTCCTAACCGAGGTATTGAATATCTCCAATGTTTCAACAGAAGAAAAAAATTATTGCGCCAGGCATCTCGTTATTTCATGAGTCTCGTTAAAGCACTTAGAACTTCAGGACAGCCTTGCCCAAGTTCTTGCCGTAGAAGATGCCAACAAGACCCTCCGCAGCGTTGTCAATGCCTTCGGTCTCATGGATGAGCACCTTGAACGAGCCATCCTTGATCCACTTCTGCACATTCTCCTGGTGCTCCTTAGCGTAAACATCAGCCAGGCCCTTATCAGTGACAATGAAGCCGCGCATCGTAATACGCTTGACGAGGACTTTGCTGATGTTCTTAATGGGGTAAGGGGCAGAGTTGTACTCGGAGATCAGACCGCAGACGACGACACGACCGAAGTTGTTCAAAGCATCGAGGGCAGCCTCGAGGTGCTCTCCACCGACGTTCTCGTAGTAAATGTCAATGCCCTCGGGGGCGAGGCGGGCAAGGGCATCAGCGGGCTTCTCAGTCTTGTAGTTGAAGCCACCATCGAAGTTGAGGGTCTTGGTGATGTACTCGAGCTTCTCGTCGGATCCGACGGATCCAATGACGCGCAGTCCCTCGTGCTTGGCGAGCTGGCCGACCAGCTGGCCGACGGCCCCACTGGCAGCGGAGACAAAGATGGTCTCGCCCTTCTTGGGCTTGCCGATCTCGTACAGAGACGAGTATGCGGTCAGACCGGGCATGCCCAGGGGACCGAGGAAGACCCGGATGTCCTCGATACCGAGGGGGTTGTCCAGCTTTTGGATGCGGACAAGGTCCTGCTCGCCGAGGGCGATGTACTCCTGGATTGGAACCTGACCAATGACCAGGTCACCTTCCTTGTAAGTGGCAGTGTTGGAACGCACGATCTTGCCAATGGTGCGGCTGTCAATGGGCTTGTCAAGAGTGAAGGGGGGCGCGTACGACTTGGCCTCAGCGGAGCGCATGCGGCCACGCATGTAGGGGTCGAAACTGGAGTAGAGGGACTGTATGACAACACCGTTGTCGGGAGCGGCAACGCTGGCGTCATAGGCGGCAGTCTCGATGACCAGGTCCTGCCCAACGACGGGGTATCCCTGGGGAATCTTCTTAAAAACAAGAGCCTTGTTCGCAGCCATTATGTAGATATGTGGTAGGAAAGAGAAATATGGGAAGTAGCAATTTGCCGAAGTATGGCGGCATCTCTTTATATGGCGACTGAGCTATTCATCAAAGAGGGGCTGTACCAAGGATCGAATCCAATTCTCTTTTTTTTTTTGGCCTCTATAATTATAAATCAGATGGATCCCGGAGAAGCTTCTCGAGATGGTGATGCTCCAGTGGATAGACTCCACTTTCTGCAGTTTCTGCTTTGATTTGCATAATTTATGGCCATGCTCCGAGCATACATTCAACGGGTGTATGACGAACACTTAACTGTGGCAACGGAACCAGTTTTTTTAGAAAAACAGTGGGGAACGGATGGTTTGAACACAACTCAGGCCGACGGAGACAGCCATTTTAGGTAGGAAAACCGTGGCCCTCGGCATCTCAACAAATTGAAAGAATTGTTGATTTATATACAACCCGACTAAAAAATGGTGATTGTTAAGCAACGGAGCCGCTGGCCGCTTTAGGATAAAGTGGGTATAGCGGTGGTGTGATGTATTTTTCGGATCTATATAGTATACGAAGCAAATGTATATATCTTCGTTCTTGTTCTGTAAAATGACATTCACACTCTTGGACTGGAAAATTATACATTAAGTACATCAATATATAGTCATTGCCGGAATGTGCACCAGCATTTTGAACCATGAAAATGCGCGGAATTGAGTACACCTGACCACGCCTGGAGATAACCTAGGCCTTGCCAGCGAGTGCGCCAGCAGCCTTTTCAATAAAGTAGTGCTTGCCCTTGATCATCTTGACCATGAAGCTGAAAGGCACAAATCCGAAAACCTGACCACTACCACCAGCTTCACCAACGGGCACGAGCATCAAAATGCTGTCGCCCTGGTCATAGGTCTTGATGGCAGTGCCGCCTACAATGGCGGCTTTGAGATTGGCCGCCGCCACACGCGCTTGCTCCGTGGCCTTGAAACTAAGGCGCATTGAGTTGTTGGTGATGTCGCCAGCAGCAAAGATAGGCAGGGTTGACCCGTCAGTCGACTGCACACGCATCTCTTTGTTCACTGTCACCCAGCCATCCTTGTCCAGGAACTGAGCTGGAATAAAGCTGTTGTTGGGGGTCGCACCGGTAGTGGGGATGTACAGGTCAGCGGAAAGCTTATCTCCACCTTCCAGTGAGACTGTCCAGTTGGAGCTATCGTCGGCCGGAGTCTCGACTCCGACGACTCGCTTCGAGGTCACAATCTTGACCTTCCTCTGCTCTAGCAGCTTGCGTGCGGCAGAGCTGGCGGATGGCTTGAGCATCGGGAGCACGCGATCTGTCGCGGAGATAATCGTGATGGAGACCTTGCCGGCATTGCCACTTTGTTCTACTGCTTCAGCAAGCTCACCAGCCAACTCAACACCGATAGGTCCTGCACCGCCAATCACGATCTCCTTCGCCCCAGCAATGTGTTCCTGTGCCGACTCGATCAGCTGCTCCATGTCATTGTGGTTCGACTGCTTGAATGGGATTGAGGTGCCGGTGAGCGAGCCGGAAGTGGCAGATGTAGTGCTGCCCGATGCAATAACCAGGTAATCATATGATAGGGTCTTGGGCTCGCCCTCGTTGGGGGTCACGGAGACCGACTTGGCAGCAGTGTCGATGGCAGTTGCAACTCCAGGAAGAAACTCGAACGCGTCGAGCCGGTAGCCTGCAAAAGCATCCTTGATTGGGAGCAAGTACTGCTCCGGGCGGAAGGCTTTGGGTTTGGCGACGATGCGTGGGGCTGCAATATTCCAGTAGAAGCTGGTTGAGGGGTTGATCAGCACAACCTTTGCGTCAGGTACATCACGAAGCACAGAGTGAGCAATGTGAAGGCCTGCAAATGAGCCTCCAATGATGACTATATCAATAGGTGCCATGATATAGAGTCAGTGATGTGGACAGGGGTGAGTTTCTTGTTTTGTTTTTGGAGAAGGAACGGGATGTCTTATATGTGACAAATTGGATCTGCTCTCCACGCGTATGTGCACGGTCAGCAGTAGGCCTAATGTATATACAACTATTGTCCGCTGTCAGCCCTCTAGTACTAGATGGGTAAAAACCAACCTTTTGCCAATGAACTTCCAACTTCGTGTTTCCAATTCTTTGTATTTCCAATTCTACCTGAATGCTGACCAACCCTATTATCGACCCTTCTGGTAATTTGCTTTGATTGGTCGATCTTCTCTAAGGTTTAGGCTGAACCTTGAATTTATCATGTGTTTGACCTGTTTAACATGTTTGCTCTGTTTGACAGGGTAAGTCAAAGCTCAATTAGGCATGTATGCGCACCCACATCTTTGGGCATCCAATACTACACACATAGGTGAAAAGGAGAAGTAAGAAGACTTCAACATATGCTGGGCATAATGTATAATGATGTTTCCTCCGTACCCATAGGTGTTCTTTGTTTGACTAGCCTCCAGATGACTATAGATCTGAGCAACTACCTGTCTTCTGTGGAGCACACACCTCTCTTTCTTTCCCCCCAAAGACACTAACTGATACTTCAGCTCTACTCTTTTCAGGATAGAAGATCTCTAAATCAAGTCCTCACCAAGAGAGAGAGAACCAACACTTGACATGTGTTATAATAAGACCTGGAAAGCCAAGGTGAACTGTAAACCCAGATAATCATGCACAATGCATCAATCATTACCAGCGACAGGCATTTTTCTTGAATTCATCACTTGTTATATGTGAAAAAGCCGTTATATAGGAATTTTACTTTTCATAGGTGTTCTGCGGGTTGGAGCCAACAAGGTTCAACATTATAGCTTTCAACTTTAGAATGAGGGAAATGATTGAGATTATCTTGACAAACACAACGTCGATTATATCATCTCATGGTAACCAGATGTTTGGATCATTGGTCCTACGACGTTAATACAAAAGTCACATAACTGGATTTTCTTCAGCATAATTGGAAATCAACAACTGCTCGGCTCTTACTTGACCAACATTGTCCTGGTGCATTCATGGTACGTTCACACGAATGGTTTAGATTATTAACTGGATGAAAGTTCACCTGACCTCAGGTTCGAAAAATGATAGGGATCAAGACCTATATCAAGAATAGACAAAGTCATGATTTGTGCTCTCAACCCCTCTTCGAATTTAAGATGGTCGACTTTTTTGGATATCGTTTTGTGTAGTTCTTTTGACAGATTTGGCAGATTTTGCAGATTTACCATGTTTGCCGCGTTTGCTGTGTTTGCCACAATTGTTTACTTTCCCCTATCTCGGGATGTTATCTATCGATAAGGATCATGTGACCTCGTGATTATTTTTGCGCTTCTCCTTGGAACGCCCCAAGTGCAATTTGTAACTTCATCATCTCCCCATCCACCTATTTTCCCCCATTAGCATTATATCATGATGCTTGGAACAGTTCGCCGATTTGGTGTTTCACACGCGCTGCGCGCTACTGCGCCTCGCTCAATCTCAGCACGCTTGGCTCAGCTACCGAAATGGCAGATTCCTTCAAATCTTTCATCTCTTGCTGCGACCAGATCGCTTCATTCCTCTTACCCGAGGCTGTCTGCGGCTACTGCGGAGGCAATCGTTGAAGAGACTGAGTCCTCCAAGCCTACGATAATCACAGAGTTTTCCGAACTAGCGGCGGAGAATCTCATTCACAACAAGATTATCAAAAATATCATTCAACCTGACCGGATGAACCTCAAGACCATGACCGAGGTGCAGTCTCTTACTCTTAACGAGATTGTCAAGGGCGATGATATGTAAGTTTGATTGACAGATTTGCCTTGACATTGATTGGTCCGCTAACCCGGGAAACTTTTTTCCAGCCTCGCCCAGGCCAAAACAGGAACCGGCAAGACGCTTGCTTTCCTTGTACCAACCCTCCAGAACATTTTGAATGACCCCACTGTCGATGTATCTAAGGTTGGCCGCCGCTCAGCCAGAACTGCTCCTTCAGAAATCCGTGCTCTTATCATCTCCCCTACCCGCGAACTCGCGGAACAGATCGCAGTTGAGGCTAAAAAGGTTGCGTTTGGCACTGGTCTTATTGTCCAGACTGCTGTTGGCGGCACGCAGAAGCGTGCCGGTCTTGCCAAGATCCAACAGGAGGGATGCCATCTGCTCATCGGCACCCCGGGACGTCTCAAGGACATTCTCTCGGACCCCTGGACTGGTGTCTCTGCCCCCAAGCTGAACACTCTGATCCTCGACGAGGCAGACCGCTTGCTGGACCAGGGTTTCGCCCCTGATGTTGAAGAGATCCAATCAATGCTTCCTGACCCCACAAAGGTGGACCGCCAGACACTCATGTTCTCGGCCACTGTTCCCAGAGAAGTTATGCAGATGGTTCGTCAGACCCTGAAGCCAAACTTCAAACACGTCAACACCGTTCGCGAAGATGAAGTTCCCACCCACCAGAGGGTGCCACAGAAGCTTGTCTACACACGCGGTCTTGAAAACAGCCTGCCCGCACTTCTCGAGCTCGCTCAGAACTGGCAAGCACGTCGTGATAGCGGCGAGCAGCTGCGACCTTTCAAGGCTATCGCCTACTTTAACTCCACTGCTGAGACCAAGATTTCCGCTGATGCTTTTAATGCCATTGCCCGCTCTTCGGAGTTCCGCCAGTCTTCTATGGGCAACATGAGAATGCTCGAGATTAATTCCCGTCTTACACAGGCACTCCGCACTCGCAGCGCGGACAATTTCCGCAAGGCTCGCGAGGGCATCTTGTTCTCCTCGGACGTGACTGCTCGCGGTATGGATTTCCCGGACGTCACCCACGTCGTCCAAATTGGTGTCCCTCGGGACCGTGAGACCTACATTCACCGCCTCGGCCGCACAGCCCGTGCTGGCAAGGAAGGTGAAGGCTGGCTGTTCATTCACCGGGCCGAACAAGATGTCTACAGAAAGCGCCTAGGCCGTCTCCCATTGAATGTGGACACAGCTTTGCAATCCGCCGATGCAGATCTTTCCCAGACTTTCTCCAACGACACACAAGTTGGAAAGATTGTCAACCAGATTAACGAGGGTCTGGCCCAGTGTGACGGTGCTACCAAGGTCAAGTCCTACATGGGCCAACTCGGTACTACCACTGGAAACTTCAACAGCAAGAGAGAGGCCATCCAGGCACTCAACCAGATGTTTACCGTGGGATACAACATGCAAGTCCTCCCGGAGCTCAGCCCTAGATTGATGCAGCAAATGGGTCTCAACCGACTTGACGGTGTCAGCGCGGGTGATGGCAGTCGCCAGCGACGCGAAGGCGGCTTCTCCCGCGGTGGTGACCGTGGAAGCCGCGGTGGCTTCTCTCGCGGCGGCGACCGTGGTGAGCGTAGTGGTTTCTCTCGTGGTGGTGACCGTGGTGAGCGCAGTGGTTTCTCCCGTGGTGGTGACCGTGGCGAGCGCAGTGGCTTCTCCCGTGGTGGTGACCGTGGTGAGCGCAGTGGTTTCTCCCGCGGTGGTGACCGTGGCGGCTTCTCTCGTGGCGGTGATCGTGGTGACCGTGGCGACCGCTCGTCTCGCCCTCGCCGCTCTTTCGACGATTCCTTCGGCGATGACTCTTTCCGGTTTTAAGTTTGAGTTGAATCAGAGATCAACTCTTGTCAGCCACGCTGGCAATTATAATTTGTCTGGGATTTTCACGGATAGCAAGGCTGCTGTCCGGTGAGACCAGATCAGCCAAAAGTGAAAAGATGAAGCAACCATTCTGGCATTGGGCGGCGTTCTCCCATCTCTTTTTTCGGACTGACTTTGTGTATTATACACCCCTGGGTGCTCTGTGTTTCTAATTTAGACTTCTCTCCTCTATGTCTTATACTCTACTTGGTTGTTCTGTGGGATTTCTTTCTGGATACGAAGATCGGACCTTCACCTTTGATTTCATGTACAATATCTTCTAGTCGTTTGCCATTATTCTATCCAGGACTCAATTATAATCTTGACACAACATCCTACTGAAACAGCATGATAATAAACAGGAAAAGACCTGACCGCCTCTAACCAAATCCATTTTCGAGACGTCTAAATCGTTGAATATGGGACAAAAAGGAAACCTTATATCACACATCCCAAGTGTATCGCAATATGCACGAAGAAACAGTCGTTCGTGAGTACAAAATCAAACATCAAACAGAAATAAACAAGAGATGCACTTAATCACGAGCGATCATGTGTTCTCTGGCAGGACCAGTACCGATCCACTTGATAGGAACACCACCAATCTCACGCTCAATGAACTCAATGTAAGCACGAGCATTAGGAGGCAGATCCTCGTAACGCTTAACACCCATGGTGTTCGACTTCCATCCAGGCAGAGTAACATACTCCACCTGAATCTTCTCGATGACATTAGGATCCGCAGGGAAAGTACCAGTAGTGCGCTTCCCATCCGGCAAGATATAAGCCACACCAACCTTGATCTCATCAAAGTCATCAAGGATATCAAGCTTAGTCAAGTTCAGCGCGGTGTAGTGGTTGATAGCGTGAGAGTAACGGCACAGAACAAGATCCAACCAGCCACAGCGACGACGACGACCAGTAGTCACGCCGAACTCACGTCCAACCTGCTGCAGTTTCTCACCGGCTTCGTTGAGCTGCTCGCTGGGGAAAGGTCCAGAGCCAACACGCGTCGTGTAAGCCTTCACCACACCGATCACGGACTTGATGCTGGCAGGGTTCAGGGCAAGCGCTTGCACGGCTCCGCCTAGACCGGTTGATGACGAGGTCACGTATGGGTATGTGCCGTGGTCGAGGTCGAGCATGAGGGCGTTGGCACCTTCGACCAGTGTGTTGGGCGAGTTCTTGTGCTCCTGCAGGAACTCGAGCTGGTCGACAATGTAGGGCTTCAGGAGCTTACGGTATTCCTAGAGAATGTCAGCGCTGTGTTTGTGATGTGGATGAGCAAAACCCAGGATTTGTCCATTTTTTCTGTCGCGCCATATGATTGTCTTCGTCATTCCGTGCCGGAATGAAGAAGTGGCTGGATTGCATGCGTACCTTGAACCGTGCAATCTCCTCCTCGACATCGTATGCCAGATCTCCGAACCGTGTGCGGTATGAGGTGTCCAGAGTGCGCAGCTTGCGCTCGAAGGTAGCCTCGTCCAGGATCTCGCCGACGCGGACACCGCGGCGTGCGGCCTTGTCACTGTAGCAGGGACCGATACCCTTGCCGGTGGTGCCGACCTTGCGGCCACCGAGACCCTTTTCCTCGAGACCGTCAACGACCGAGTGTAGGTCGAAGCAGACGTGTGCGCGGTCAGAGACAAAGATGCGCTGGGCGGCACCCTTCAGGCCCTTGGCCTCGATAGCGGCCAGTTCCTTGAAGAAGCTGGGGACGTGGAAGACGGTGCCGGCGCCGATCAGGTTGATACATTTTGGCGAGACGAGACCGGAGGGAAGGATGTGGAAGTCGTAGGTGACGTTCTCGTGGACAATGGTGTGGCCAGCATCTGTATCCAATTGAAAAAGGTCGGTTGGTCAGTCACTGTCTAGCCTTGGGAACGGCCCGTTTGAAAACTTCAAGGATTCGCAGTAGAGGGATTGCAAAGCGAGGTGAACGTACTGTGTCCGCCGGCTGCACGGCAGCAAAGTGTCGCATCCTGTGACAGCATGTCTGTGATCTTCCCCTTTCCTGTTCGTTCGTTAGCATGTCCAATGTCTCTGTCGGCTCTTGTTCCCGTTACCTTCATCTCCCCATTGACTTCCTAGAACGATTGAAACCATGATTGCACGCTTGACAAAATCACAAATTCCGACTTATGCACGATCAATTGCTTTGGATGGTGGGGTAGGATCGAAGGCAAAAGAGAATATGTCTGGAGCCGATAGCGGGGCCAAGATCAGCTTTGCCAGTGTGAGTTTTCTGGGCAATTTTGACCAATTTTGACCAATTTTGACCAACGATGCTGATTCTAGGGATTTATAGTTGAATTAGTAGTTTAACTAGACTACATTGAGTTATTCTTTTCCAAATTCTAATTTCTTCTCCTAGTGAGTCAGACCAATTTTCCGCGAATTCCCGCTGTCCCAGATCCGGCGGGGGGTGGCGGGGCTGGTTGCAGCCTTGACGCCTTAATGCCGTGATGCCTTGACCTTGCAGCCTGAGGCAGGAAGGGTTAGGGCAAGGGCTCCAGACATATAATTGTACATTGTCGAGGTCGAGGTCGAGCACAGGATTGCCTTCTACGGTTCTGATACGGCCTGGATCTGGCACTCAGGCTTCTACGCCAATATTGGAACCCTGAAGGCTTTCGCGCTGTCCGGAGACGCCATTGTCTGTGACGAATTCTCCTATGCTAGCACCGGCGTCGGTATGAAAGTTACAAAGGTACGATTGGTCCGGTAGAATGTAACCAGCTTCTAGTGTAGATGAGTACAAATCAGGACTATACAGCGTGTATTGGGATAAATATATAAAATTGGAGTTGTAGAACTGTCTACGGAGTAGGTGATGTACACTAGCGTAGAGAAGGCAAATGGTAAAGAATACGAGGGATTGAACTGAGCCGAGAAGAGAGACAAGGGGAGGGGTGGAATTGAGCTAGTAACTGAGAGAGGAAGAGAGTAAGATCAATGGGAATGAGCAGAGGTCCTGGCTTAAATAGGAATGCTCAACTATAGGTAGAGAGACAGAGACAGTGAAATGGAATATCAACGAAAAGTACGAGAGCATTTGGATAATTATGGATTCAATGTTGGATAAGCTTGAAATAAATTCAAACCATCCTCCTAGTACCGAAAAACAAATCCAATCCTACTAAAACAGATCCAGAGAAAACACCGATAATCATAGAACCCCGATGAAAAAGAGTCAGGCATATCTATGCAGATGTGATAAAGATCCCGGGTATTCACAATAACACCAAGCCATCTATGCAACGCAAAAGAGATATCAAAAAGGCAAGTAGAAGACATCAATAGAAGTGAAGAAAAAGACACAAGAACGGAGATGGTAGAAGGCAGGAATCAGGTCAGACCAAATCAGAAAGCCTCCCAATGCTAGATCTGAAGATGCAGCTTCGGCAATGACTTCGCAATCATCATGAAAAGGCTCAGTGATATAACTCAAACTACCTTCCCGCCATTTCGAATCCATTCTCTCAATCGTCCAAGGTCAAGGATACAATCTCGATGCAGCTCACAGGCAACATCCCAATGCTTACGCACCTGGATATCCTCCTCAATGCCACGGAGATATGCACTAAAACCGCCCTTACTAGTACCAGGGATGAGGAATTCGTCAACATGATAATCATCAAGATCCTTCTTTGTCGCGCCGTCAAAGCTGTCGTCATCTGCACCGTTTATTTTGAGACGGGTAGAGTCTCCAACGGCACTGATCCACCCCGGCGCGAGACCGGTCTCGTTCGCTTCTTGGCGCGCATTGAAATGCGTGAGCATGCGGCCGTTGAACGCGTTCCATTCATGCATATATGTGCCCATTGCCGAGACGTACCAGTTCCATTTATCCCGGGGGAGGACGAGTTGTTTGGAGGTTGGGGCCAGGAGGACTGGTTTCGGGGCCCAGGGTCGTTTTGGAGGGTTTGGGAGTTGCAGTACGCGGGGACGGATGTCGTCCCTAGTGGTTCTTTGCTGCTTGGCTTGTGATTCGAAGGGGAGAGTCGTGTGGAAGTCTTCTAAGTTCTCGATGCCTCCGCCGGTCGTGTTGATGAATGGGGCGGTATTGCGAAGATTGTCAAGGTTGAATAGAGGGGTGCGGTGTTCTGCGCTGGGAGTCTTGGATTTCTTGACCGGGGGTGCATCTGGTACAGCCTGAGAAGCCAAATCTGGATAGCTACCACTGCTTGACCTTCCAACTGGGTCCTTCGATGGAATACCCGGAGGAGTAGGAAGATCGTCGTCAAGGTCCATCTCCTCAACGTCCGGTGCTGCTGTTCCGGCTGGCCCAGGGGTCTGGCCATTGACAGTTTCTTTAGCTTCATCTTCTTCAGTAGTAACACTTGCCGGCTGCGGGGCGCTCCGCAATTTGGTGCCTGCTCTGGGCTGTTTCTTTGGACTACGAGGCGCAGCGTTTGCTGCTTGTTTGGCTTTCTCGATCTCGGGTACAGTCCACGAGAGATTTCGAAGCTGTTCAGACCATGAATCAGCAGAAAACTTTGCCTGTGCAAAGGGTGTCGGTGGTTGCTGTGGTGACTGTGAGGTTTGATACAGAGGAGTGGGGCCGAAAGGATTTGGAATCGGGGATCCAGCCGAGGATGCCTGTGTTGGTCCGTTTCGCATACTTGTACGGCCCCGATTCTGCGAGGCAGGCGATCTCGGAAGTGGCTCCTTGCTTGGTGAGGCAGAGTTCATGAAATCGAACTGACCCAAATGATCCCGCCAATCATCTGCAGAGAACTTTTTGTGCAAGTCACTTGTGCTGCTACGTCCATATGCGGCAGACTGGGGCCTTTGCGCATTGTTTGCCGGGTCGGTACTAATGCCGGTGTCTGTCAGATAAGGCGAAACAACTTGATAGTAGGTATATCGGACATACTTGACAGAAGAGGAAGAGCCTGATGGGTTGGTCTGCTGGTCAGACCGGTACGAGCTTTTTGGGAAAGCAGCGCTATCAGAGGTGTGTCCTTTGGGGCCGTCCTTGTCAGCAGGGGTACGTTTATTAAGGGGGGGATCCCGAGAAATCGAATGGAGTTCGTAGCTACCATCTGGTAGCTCGACGGCTCGAAGACCATTTGCGAGGAGGAAGGAGGTGAAGTCCATACCAGTTCCGGGGCTTGCTGTTCCTGGGTTGTAGAAGTCGGCAAACTTTTGATGCGGCCCGAGTCGACTCTTTGGCACAGCCTTCGGTTTGGGCCTAGTTTCTTCCCCTTCACTCGAGCTGGTAGAGTCATAGTTATTGGTATTCCGCCTGGGCGAGGGGCTGGCGCTACGGTATCTCCCAGATCGGCCGGACACAGGGCTGGTTTTACCTGAATGCGCGTTTGGATGGGAGGAACCTGAGGGGGTACGCATGGTCGCGGAACGTCCTAATCCAGTGCTTGAAAAGAAAGTCTTCTCGCCCTTGCCTGCCTGGGCGTAGCTCCTGCTGGGTCGTTCGAACTCCGGGGTGTACGAATGGCGAGATTGGGGTTGAGGCGGCTCAGGTGATGCTGGTTTCTTCGCAGTTGGGGGCACAGCAGGCTTGAAGTATTGGCTGCTCATCCGTTCAGCCCGGTTGTTGCTATAGGCAGATGTATTGCGGGCCATCGGTTCGTCTCCTCCAGCTACACCTGGCGCAAATCCCTGCTTCTTCTTAAAAGACTGCGCATTGGAATGGGAGTTGTGGGCCTCAAAGGCAGACTTGGGCCGGGTGGACTGGGCGGAAGTTCCAAAGGGATGACGCTGTGCTCCAGGACCTGGGACACCACCAGTGGCACGACCAGTTGAAGGATCAAAGCCCTGCCATCCAGATGCCTGACCTCCTCTCATATTATTAAAGCCATGGAATGCATCAGCCCTTGTTTGCGCATTATCCTGTTGTTTGAATTGTTGCTGACCGGCACGCGCATGAGATGCGTATCGTCGAGCACCAGCCGATGGGGTATTCGGGGCCGCCTTTGTGTATTGTGGATTTGCAGACGCAGAGGTTGGCGCAGGGCGAGGAGGATAGGTGGGGGTTTGTGTTTTGCGCTGGGTATTTGCCTTGGGTGGTCCGTAGCACTTGCCATAGCCTGCGCGTAAACGATCGGTGTCGTATTTTAGTCGTTGTGAGGGGTCACTGAGGATCTCATTGGCGGCCTGGATGGCTTGGAATTTGGCGTTGAACTCGACCTCTCGTCCTGGGTTCCTGTCTGGGTGGTACTTGAGCGCTTTCCCTAAGTTAGCAATGACCTCAATTATCACCTTGTGACATTGCTCCTGCAAAGCTAACCTAATTTCCTGAATTGCTTCTTGATGTCCTCAGCCTCCGCGCTGGGCTGGAGCCCGAGGTCCGCATAGTAATCCTTGCGCACGTCTGATTTCACCATGTTGTTCGTGGGGTTTCGGCCAACTTATGCAGTTGTAAGAATTTCGAATCGCATAATCGGTGTTCAATTAAATAATTGGCGGTCCCACGCATGTCCAGTCATAGAAGGTCTGCCCAAGAATAAAGGTAAAAAAAGGCGCGTTGTACTAAGGCAGGGCCTTTTGAACAAGACCAGGCAAGCAGAACAAAAGCAAATGCTATGTCCTGCAATGCTAGTAAACTCAAAAGTCTCACTCGCCAAACTTTGCAAAAAGATGCAAAACTGGGTTCAGTTCAGTGGGGAAAAAAGAAAGGGCAGAGCCTCCTTGTATGCTCCGCGGTCTCGGTTGGCCGCAGGTTCCACTCCAAAAGCGCTAGTCAAAGCTCGGTTTGGGAGAAACAGTTCAGAATTTGGTATTGGGGTTTGCGGCGATTGGAGACGGTGTTTTTTCAGTGAGAACGGGAGAATGAAGCGGGGGTAGGCAGAAGTGAGTTGAATAGAAAATCGAAGATCGAAGTGGGCACCTGATGTCGAGATCAGGCAGTTGGGTCCAAGCGCAGATCAGAGTGAAGCAGCCAACAGGGCTACAGGGTTCTTTTGTGCGGTGAGTGCCACGATCAATGAGTGGAGATCATTGCAAGAGTTGTGTTGTTCGGTTGGGAAAAAAAAAGGCGGGAGTGTTTGTTTTGACGCCGTTGCTGCCCGAGGCAATCAACATGTATCAATGCAAGGCAACTACAACATACCATACAATGCTTGATGCTATTGTTAACCCTGGAATTGATTATTTCCTTTCCTTGCAGATCTTTGTATATCGGTATATGTCTATATAGGTGGTATCGAAAAGCAGGAAAAAAGAATAATCACACGCCAAATTATACAACCCTTGCTAAACCCAGGTCTTTGACTAAAGGTGATAGGAAAGAGACAGGGCAGGGGGATGAAAGGAATGTGAATGAAGAGATCAAACAAAAAGAAGTAAACCGAGAGAAACAACGCCAGACATCCTAGAGATCTCCTTCTGGTGCGCCAGCCCCAGAACCACCAAAGAAATAGCCCTCCAAAAGATCGTAACTGGGATTCTCACTCCAGTCATGCTGGAAGTCCATAGCCATACCAAAGCCGAGATCGATTCCAACGTTCTGGCCTAGGTTGGGTCCCAAAGATGGCGCAGCCATCATATTGTAATCAGGATTGGCTTCGCCTTCCACATTACCCTGACCTTCGGCATCGCCCGACCCAAAATCCAAGAAACCAAGACCCATTCCTTGCGCACCCTCGGTGTCGGCAGGCGGCAAACCATGAGTGTGAGTGTTGCTACCGGGGGAACCGCTGTGTTGTGGCGAGTTCGAGTAGTAGAACTGCGGGTGCGGTTGTGGGGAGTTTGGATTCTCGTACTTGAGATAGTGATCCATCGATGGATTGCGCTGTCCGTAAGACCGAGAGGATTGGTCTCCTTGGAAGTTGGAGGCTATTGACTCTGGTTGGGGGTAGGATGGTCCTCCAGGTCTGTTTTCGGGTCGAGAGTGATCGATTAAGGGGGTATTATCGGTGAAGAGATCCGCCAAGTTCATGTCAAACTTGGGGACGGGACGAGACGGGCGTGCCTGCGTCGCTCGCCCGGGTTGCCCTTGTCCTGCGCGGGGTCGTTGCTCCATAGGCTGTCGTGGCCGGCCAGAGTGGAGTGAGCTGCCAGTGTTTGATGTGGCGTGAACACGGCTCATATCTACTTGTGATCCGAATCCGGTCGTTGAAAGACACATTTGGACGGTTGCTTTACTCATGCGCTCGAACGCATCCCGGCATGCTTCAGCCGGTGGACATTTGTGCATCAGGTCGCCCAGAACAGAAGTTGCCGCGAGAACAGTGAAGTCGACTTCATCAAGTGTCTAAGAAAAGGGAATGTTAGAGTGAGCGCAAACGTAAACTTTAGGGCTAGTGGTACCTACTAAGCGGCTTCGAACCAAAGGCGAATGCCAAATGGCATATAAGAAGGATATTCCTAAGACAGTGTCAGTAATGAAACGACGAAGAAAACGTAAAGGAAACACTGCATACCAGCCATGAAAATGTGATGCGTGGCAAGATACGTATAATTTACTAAGCGTACTCTATGCAATTGGCGATAGATACGAATGACCTTCTGGCCAGCCTCGGCAACATTAAGATAGACATGATCTTCCTCGTCACCCTCATCGGGATTAGAAAAGGATGGACTAGAAACGTCATCCGCAGGTGTAAGCTCTCCCGCCAACTCAGCAGGAACAGTCAAGCTCTGCTGGTACAGCAAAATGATGGCTTGCCAGTAATTCAGTTCAAGCAGCTCAATGGAGAATCTCACGCCTGTTTCAGTCCGTGTCGGGGCAGCGTCTTGCCACTCAACCAATCGGCGATGTACATCATCGCGCCACGAGCGGAACGAGTCAAAGCCCTGAAGAAAAGGGGAGGAAAGGTCAGCGTGGGGGAGAGTAACCGCACCAGGGCCTTTCCTCCGCACAGCGCGTGTCTGCTGGTATTGGAGGACATCGTGGATCTCGGATTGAAGAAGACGCAGTTTAAAATAGTGGAATGCGACATGCTTATACGTCGGGGTTCCATCGGGTGGCGTCAGAAGACCAGACTTGGTGATGTATTGGTCGTCCATCATGGACGGGAACTCTGTGCTGATGGCTTGATCGCTGATGCCGAATGGCCGTCCAACACACGTGGCTACCAGACGATCAAAGCTGTAAACGCACCACCACAATCGGCGACGGATATCGCGCACCCATTCGCGCCGTCCGCGTTCACGAGCATCGATCCGCGACTGCGCTTGGTTGCCGTCTTTCGTTGCAGAGTCAATGCCCGCACCATCCTCGTAATGGAGCCCAAGATCAACGGCTAAGCGCGTGGCCACACCCACGATATACCAGAGGCCGGGAGCAACAGGTCGCAATAGGGCAAAGCTGGCTAGAAGGAGCACTGCCTGCAGCTCTTCCAATCCGCCAAAGCCCTCACTGGAGGAGGAGCCAAGGAACGATTCCAAATGAATGATTGCCGAGGCATGGTATTCCTCCGGCTGGTGCTGATGGCTTGAGAGTCTCGGTCTCTTCGTCCCAGACGAGGACCGGTCACGACTACTGCGATTCTCATCTTCCGAGCTTTGAGGTTTATCCTCAAAGATGATTCCAGCACCAATAGCAAACACGATATTAAGGACATAAAGCGCACGCGGAGAACGCTTCTTCTCTTCTAATAAATAGGTCTTATCCAACAGCTCCATGAAATCTCCCCGGTGGAGAATGGGCATCTGAGGATTCGCGTGCTCAAAGTAAAGATCGACCAGCCTTTCAGCCAGCTCCCGGTCAGGAAAAGTCGCGCATTTCATCATCGGCCTTGTCTGCAGGCCGAAGAAGGAATCGCGCATACTACTCCCTCCTCCAGCAGTGCCAGCAGCACTCTGAGGCAATCGATCGCTCGTTCGAATCGCTGCACGCTCCGGCATATTACCGGGGAGTGAGCTCCTCACCGCAGCGAAGACAACACGGGCAAACGAAATGCCCGATGTCGACCCCAGATATCGTGGGTCGGAAGTACCCTGTACAGAGACCATGCCGATATTCGAAACCAGATTTTGCAGGCGCCAATTCTCCTCGTTGGCGGGGTCGTCCTCCGCATCGCGATTATTCCCTTCTCCTTTCCGGCCCGGTCGATCGGCATCTTCCTTGCGCGTATTCTTCAACCGTGCTTTCTCTGTCGCAGACCCCTCCCCGACCTGACTGTCAGAACCAGAACGACCTTGCGCGGCGTCGCCATCAGCCTCGACCTTGATAGCCTCCTCCTCGTCGAAAGCGACGACCTTTTTAAATTCAATGTTGTTATCGGCTAATTGTTTTTCGAGATGTGCTACGCGCGACTCCAGGAAATAGACATAACTGCGGGGGATCTCCCGCTTTGTAATGGGGTCGTATCCGACGCAGCGCACGCCGGCCTTCTCACAGGACTGGCAGCGCGGGAGGCGCTGGTCGCAGCGGTTCTTGCGCAGTCGACAACGGTTACAGGCGGAGACATTGCGGAATGAGGAGGAAGCGGATGAGGCGGGGGTACTGGAATGGGCGGGCGAGGTTGAGGGCACGGCTGTCGGGGTGGAGGGCTTGGGAGCGGTATTGGTCGCGGGGTCGGTTTGTGTTGGGGGAGTGGCGGATGGATGTGGTCTCTTCTTGCCTGAAGAGAATGGTGATGACGGCCGGGGATTAGGCATTGTGAGAACCGAGAGACGAGAGCCGCAGAGTTGCGATCATCTCTTGGTGGAGTTTTGCGGGGACTGCGGTCGGGAACTGCGATTTAACTTCCCAGACCAGACCAACATGATAAGATCACGAAGTACTTTTGATGTTCGTCAATGATAGTGTTTTCTTCGGCAATTGGAGATTCTCGCGGCAATCGTGCCGAATCGAATTAAAGAGATTGGCCCGAAACGCGGATTTGAGGGCAGCTTGTAAACCCAGAATTAGATCACCCTAGGAAATAATTGCAACCCAAAACCAGAGAACCATAGGACCATAGACAAAACCTGTGAAAAAATGGGGAAGAGAAGAAACCATATAGTTCACGAGAGTTTTTGGTGTTGGGAAATTGGGTTGCCCTCGGGAAGAGATCTCGGCTTCGAAACTTTGACATGCCGAGATATCATGGGCGATCTGGACTTTGAAGGAACTTTAACGGGACTTTTGCTCGAAGTTTGGAGGATGAATCTAATACAACTTCATCAGGGAACCTTGGAAGTTTGGTGGACCTCCCCCACTCCCCGCTTTTAGATGTACGACATCCGGCATTGAACATATGGGGGTAGGTATAGCACGGGGAGAACGGAGGAAATGTATGAAACATGCGACTGCTCATTTAATCCTGCCAACGGGGGGGGGGGGACATTGGTTAAACCGAACACCGTCGGGAT